>CM062825.1:5068694-5238001 GCA_031772345.1 Himalopsyche anomala
TATTATTTATTAATTATTTAATTATTTTTACATCTTTATTTATAAATTTTTTATATTTAAATTTATTTATAATTTATATGAATTATTTATTATTATATTTATGTTATTTAATATTATCTTATATATATATAATAACTTATAATATTAAAAATATTCTAATAAATATTATATATATAATTAATTATTAATGTAATTATTAATTAATAATAAATATTTTATAATATATAATTGATTATATTATATATAAATAAATAAATCAATTTATAATATCTATATTAATGTACATTATATAAATTATATTAAATAAATTATATATCTTTTATTAAAATAATTTAAATAAATAATTATTAATATTATAAATTATATATTCATATCTAATATTATAATTAAACAATTATATAAATAAATTCATAATTTAAAAAGATTACTATATAATTTTTTTATTCTAATAATTATTATATTTAATTAAAAATGTATTAATATAATTAATAATATAAATAAAATTATTATAATAATTTAATAATATATAATATATAAATTCTATTTTATATACATATAAATATAGAAAATATTTTATTTATATTATTTATAATTATTATTTTTTATTTAATTTAATAATTATTATAATTACTATATATATTATATAATAATTATATATATAATTTATAATTATTTATTTTATTATTTATATTTTTATAATTATTTTTTATTATTAATATTTTTATTTTATATAAATATTAATATATATATTTATAATAATTTAATTTATTATTATAATTTATTTTATATATTAAATTTATTTAATATAATAATTTTTATTATATATTTAATATTTAATAATATTTATATTTAATTCAATTTTAATTTTTTTATTTATTTTTTTATATTTATATTTATATTTATTATATTATATAAAAATTAACTTTTATAATATTATTTTTTAATTAATTATATATATTATATAATTTAAAATATATATTAAATTATTTTTTGAAATTAATATTTTTTTTTATTATTTTAATATATTAATTTATTTATATTATTATTATAATTGTATTTATTAATATTATATAATATTTTATATGTAATTATTATATTTTATATTATTTATTTATTTATTAATATAAAATTTTTTTTATTTTATTTTTTAATATTATATAATATTTATTTAATTATTTATTAGTAAATGATATTAATTTATTATATAGTTTTTATAAATATTAAATATTAATTAAATTATTATTATTATTAATATATTTATATTAATATATTTAATTTAATAATTATATTTATATATTTTATTATTTATATTTATTAATATTATATTTATAATAATTATATATTATAATAATTTAATAATATTTTTTTTTTATTTAATTTTATATTTATTATATTTTTGATATTTATATTATTTTATTATTTATATTATATAATTTTTTTATTTTTAATATATTATATATATAATATTATTTAATTTAAAATTATATTTTTAATATTATTATGTAATTAAAATAATTATTTATAATTATATTTATAATTATATATTATTATATATATTATTATTTATTATTTTATATTATATATTATATTAATATTATATTATTTAAATGATATATATATTTATTATAATTATTATTTTATATTATATATTATTAATATATAATAATATATAATAATTTATTTTTTATTTGTAATACAGATATATATTATATATTTATAAATATATTTAATATTTATTAATTAATTATAATTTATAAATATATTTTATTTAATATTTATTAATTATATTATTATATTATATTATATTTTTATTTATTTATAATATAAAATATATTATATTATAATAATTTTTTATATATTATTTATTATATTTTTAAATTAATTAATAATTTTATTATTTATTATTTTTGATTTAATTATAATATATTATTATTAATTATATATATTTTCTATATAATTTATAATAGAATATTTATTTATATATTTATATATTAATTTATATTATAATTTATATTAATAATTATTATTTATTATATTATTATTATTATTTATTTATATATTATATTAATAATTATTTTAATATTTTTATATTTTATATTATTATTAATAATATATTATTATATTTTAAATATATTATATATTATATTATAATATTATTTTTATTTAAATTATATTATTTTAATGTATTATTAATAAAATTAATATTATATTTATTGATAAATTATTAATTAAATATTATATATTAATCTTTGATTTATTGATATAATTATATTCTAAATATATTATTATATAATATTGTTATATTATTATAATTATAATATATTATTTTATGATTATTATATTATAATTAATAATATTATAATTATGATACATATTTTATTAATTTATATTATTAAATTATTTTATATTTATTAATATTATTAATATAATATATATAATTAATTATAAATTATAATTATTATATTTAATTATTTTATTAATGTAATTTTTTATATTATATTTAAATATTATTTATATATTATTATATCATATGTATATAATATAATTATTAATAATTATTTATTTATATTAATATTATATTATTTATATTTTTAATTTATTAATTATATATAATATTATTATAATTATTATATAATTTTGGTAAATTTATTAATTTATATTATTATGCTTTAATATATATATTAATTTATATATTTAAATTATAATTTATATTTATTATATAATTTTTATTTTTTATATAATTATAATATTTATTTATGAATATAATTTAATTTTTAATTAATTATATTTATATAAATTTTGAATATAATTTTATAATTATATATTAATAAATATTTATAATTAATATTATATTATATTATAATTATTTAATTTTTAATATAAATAAATCTATTGATTTATATTTATATTTATTAATAATATTATTATTTTTATATTATTATATATTTATTTATTATTTTTTATATAATATATTCTTATTAATTATAAATTATTATATAATAATATTATATTTAAATATATATTTTATTATTATTTATTTTAATATATTAGTATAAATTTATTTATATTATTTATATATTTTTAATTATAATTTTTTAATTATTAGTTTATTAAATTTAATTTTTTATAATATAAATTATTATAATTATTATTTATTAAATATATATTTAATATTAATATATATTTTTATTTTTATATATTATATATTTTAAATGAATTAATTATAATATGTATTTATTATATATAATTTATATTTAAATATAAATTTTATATTTATTATATATATATTATATTTTATATTTTATTTTATTTTTATTAAATATTTTATTATTAAATAATTATAATTAATTTTAATTATTTTAATTATAATTATTATATTATTATTATTTAAATAAGTATTTATATATTATATTTTATATATAATAATATGATTAGTATTTTTTTATATATATTATTATTATATTTATAATACATAAATATATTGATTTATAATTTATATTATTAATTATTATATTTATTTTTTTATTATATATTTAGATTTTCTTAAATTATATATTTTATTATATTTTTAAATATAAATTTTATATATATTATCAAATTTTATAATATATTATTAAATTATTTTATTATTTTAATTAATTTTTATATAATTATTATTATAATATTTATAAATTAATTTTATTTATTATATAAAATATTATTTATATTAATTATATTATTTTTTTATAAATAATTTTATTATAATATATTATATATTATAAATTATAATATTTTATATTATAATTATTTTATATTTATAATATATTTTATATATAATAATATTATTTTATTATATATAATTATATATAATTATTTTTTATTTTATTATTTTAAAATTTATAATATATTTTAATATATATATATATAATTAATATTTATATTATTATTTATTTTAATAATATTTTTATGTATTTATAATTTTTATTATTCATTATTTTATAATATCATATATTATTATATTATTGTATTATATATATTAATTTTATATTTATAATTATTGTAATTAAAAAATTTATTATTAATTTTATATTATTTTTTAATATTATATTATAATTTATTTATATATATTAAAAAATTATTTATATATATTTATATTATTATTTGTTAATATTATTTAATATATATAATTATTTTATTTTATTAATATGTTTTAAATATATAGTAATTATATATTTATTATTTAATAATTATATATTATAATATTTAATAAATATAATGTTTTTTTATTAATATATATATATTAAATAATTTATTATATATAAATTTATTATATATATTTATTAATTATTTTTTTTATTATAAATAATTATTTTGAATTTTAATTTATTATTATATATTAAAAATTTTAT
Source organism: Himalopsyche anomala (assembly GCA_031772345.1). Lineage (NCBI taxonomy): Eukaryota > Metazoa > Arthropoda > Insecta > Trichoptera > Rhyacophilidae > Himalopsyche > Himalopsyche anomala. The sequence continues at coordinate 5,073,083 of CM062825.1, forward strand.
TATATTATACTAATATGTCTATATAAATTATATTCTTTTCAATAATGTATTATTATAAAATTTATTTATTATTAATTTATTATATTTATATAATCATTATATTATAATATTTAAATATTGAATATAAATTATATAATATATTTATATTTTTTTAAATTAATTAATATTTTTAAATTTTATATTTATTATTATAAATATATTTATTTTTTTTTATATTATATATTATATAATTATATATTATTATTTTTAATATTTAATCATATATTTTTAATTATTATATTATTGAAATATATTTATTATTATTATTTATTTATAAATTTAATATATCATTTATAAATTTTTATTAATTATGATTTATAATATATTATTATAATATATTTATATAATTATATTAATATATTATGTATTTATTATTAATTATTATTATCTTATGAATATTATATAATATTTTGATATAATTTAATAAAATTATAATTATAATATTAATATAATATATTATATATTTGTTAATTTAATTTAATTTTTTTATTTAATGTTAATAAATTTATAAAATTATATTTTTATGATTTTGTTTAAATTATATATTATATAATATATTATTTAATTTATATATATTTAATTTATTTATTTATATAATTTGTGATTATTTTTATTATATTTTGAATATTATATTTCATATTTTTTATTATTAATATATATTGTTATAATTATATGTATTAATATAATAATTTTATTAATTTAATATTTATTTAATGTTAATATAAATATATATTTAATTATATAATTTATATATTATTAATAAATAATCTTAATAATATATTATTAATTATAATTTATTTATAAATAATTTATTATATATTATATATTATTATATTTATATTAAATATAATTATTATATATTATTGATTTATATATGTTTATCTTTAATTATTATTTAATATGTATTATTGTAAATGATTTGATTTATTATTATATATTTATTAATGAATAGAAACTATTATTTAATTTATTATGATTTGATAATTTCAATATTTTTAATTATAATTATTTTAATAATATATATGAATTTTAAAATTATAAATTAAATTATTGTTTATATATATATAATTTATTATTTATTAATATTATTTTTATATATTTATTATTAAATATTATAAATTATTATGATTAATATTAATTTTAGAAATATATTGTATATAATATATTTTATATTTATTTTAATTTTTAATATTATAATATATATATTTATATATTTAATTTTATTTATTATATTTATTAATAATTAATATATTTTATATGTATATAATTATTCATAGTATATTATTTAATTAAATTATATTTTATAATATACTATATTAATATTAATATATGAATTTTTATATTTTATTTATAATATTAATTATATATTATATATTTGATTAATTTATTTATTAATTATAATTATAATATTTTAATTTAATTTTTAATATTATTATTAATATTTAATTTATTTATTTATATATATATTTGTTAAATTTATATTATTATTGTTATTATAATTTTAAATATTATATTATTTTTATAAAAATTTTTATTAATTATTTATGATTTATATGTGAGATAGATTCGTTATTTTCATATTTATATAAAAGTTATTTATATCTTAGTATATTATTTATATGTATTGATATATGTATTTTATTTTCATATATATTTTATAATTATTTATAGATATGAATATTATATAAATTATAAAATAAAAAAATATACATGGATTAATAAAAATGTGTTTGTAAAATATGTTATAAATTAATATATATTGGAAGTGAGCTTATTTAATGATTGAATATACTAATTATAAATTGTATAGTAGTACATTTATTATATATGGATTTTAATTTATTGCATTAATGGTATTTAAATTTTATGAATTATGTATTATATTTAAATGATAATTTATAAATTTCATATTTATATATATATATTATTTATTTTTTAATATATAATTATATTATTATTATTTATATTGTAAATAAAAAGCAAATAAGTATTTTTTTTGGTTGATATAACGAGTAGACTATTACTATGATAAATGTATGGTAAAAGTTCTACGTTTACTTAAATGAATTTTTTTGCTTAAGTATACATTCACATTCAATACAATTAAAAATACATTGAATTTTCTATAAAGTATTTTTTGTTAGTTCTTTTCTGAAGGCGTAGAATTAAAAAAAATAAAGCGCAATTTTACTTATATCTAAAATGTGTCTTATTTAATAGTAAATATTAATGTGCGAAGGAAATTATGTTTGAATAATAATAACCCAATCACATCTGAGAAATCAACTCATTAAGATTGTCTTTAAATATTTATGACTACTAACGAAAATTTATTAAGCCTCAATCGAAACATATTATATTTTCCTTATTTTGAGGAAACACAACCTTCATTTTCTAATTCTAAGTAAAGGATTAGAATCAATGCTTAGCGAAGTCGGAAATAACATTACGATAAATTTTATTAAGGATCTTCTTGAAGACGCAAAACATTTAATTAGTAGCACAACCTGTGGAATAACAAAGTTAATTTATTCAATTAAAAATAATTTATATTTTAAAACTTTTGACACTAATTTAAATAATAACAAATAAACATTATACGACTAGCGCTGTTCAAATAGCTCAATACCTATACAAAGTTTGTAGGCCTTTGTTCTATTCGGTTTTGAGAGCACGGGTTCGAATCCTTCAACCAACCCAAATGCAAGCTATTAATTTTAAAATTAATTAATGATAAATCTCTGTATTTATTTTTTCTTTCACTCTAGAGCAGTGTTTCTCAACCTTTTTGGGAACGTGGCCCCCTTTGAGTGTCTTTATTTTTCTGTGGCCCCCATACCATTGTTTTGTCTTTCCATGAAAATTATAATTTCAAAAACGCACCTTTTTTTATAGCTCTTCCGAGATTTTCGAATCTAGAATGCCAGTAATTTATTTTATTTACGGATTTACAAAAAATAGCTGCGCGGCGTCCGCCATTATGCCCTTCCCTGTATCGTTTTATAAATGCCCGTGGCCCCCTTTTTGCTTCCCGGGGCTCCCCTAATCCCCGAAGGCTTCTCAGGGCCCCTCAGCTCCTTCCAAGGCCCCCTAGGGGGGCCTGGAGGCCCACTTTGGGAACCTATGCTCTAGAGTCTTTTCATCAAGATAGGTTGAGTGACTGAAATACAACCATTTCATGTAAAACAGCTTCAGTTGAGCATCTTCACAGTATAATTACATAAAAATGTTAAGAGTAGTAAGACGGTTTTTATCAAAAAAAGAACTTATAATGAAATTAAATTTAGTTCAATCATTATTGTCAAAAAGTTGTACAAAAGAATAGTCTTAATTCAATATATTTTATATTTATTGAAAAAATTACTGTATTAAATTTCACTACGTAAACTTTTATATGAAATATGATGTTTTCCTTGAGGATATATACTTATTGTTTAGATGTTGTAACCTTCAAACGTCTTTCCTCTTCAAACCATTATCCCTTTTGATAGACAAATGCCTCAGATCGATCATTTTATTTTTTTTCTTGTAAAAGAGTTTGAAATAATAATAATTTCATCCTAGCGCGTATTTTCTCGGCAAACAAAAGAGCTTATTTCAAAGCTCTGTAAGAAAATACGTGAAAATCATTTCGTGTTTACATATAATACAAAGAATCTTCAAAATCGAATATTCCGGTGTAGGTTACCACGGAATCACTTACCTCTTTATATATCAAGTAGTACACGATACTTATTAAATAATAAGCTCGTTTTAGAAGCAACACGTTAAGTTTTAAAACCGACGACTTCAATATAATGATGTTTTAAAAGCTCTTTATAAAATGAACATATTTATTTATTAAATTTTAAAACATCATCCATAAATATACTACAAGATAAGTTCATAATGTATTGATTTTTTCTCTAATGTCTAAGGTTTTATTATTCTGACTTGTCAGCTATAACTTTCAGTAAATTTAATGTATGAAACTTAATAGATTTATCTCTCCTTATATCTTTTTCAATAGCCTGTACATGGGATTTTCGTTGTTTGTGATGTCCAAAAAATTTTCTACTACCCTACCTTTCAACATGTCAGTTTTTATTGATGTTAAAGTTATCTCGTTTCAACGGTGCGTCTTTGCCTCACAAAGTTGTAGTTATTGCATCAGTTAATACATCGATCATTTATTTTAATGATAGTCGCAATAACAAAATATTTATTTTTGTCATTTTTTAATTGTTGATTCTATTGATTTGGTATTTTCCATTAATACTCCTGTTATACAAATAACACTATCGAAAAGCACAAACAATATCCAACAGTCTATGTATGTATAGTAAATATTCTTACTTTTCTTCATTATAATCGTATTTTTTGTTCATTTACCGCCGAGCTTTTGGCCATGATCTACGATACGGCATTGATGAAATCCGTTTAGCCTGCGGCCTTCCAGAAAATTCTCCTGGTCTTTTATTTTTTCCGGCACACCCACAACGGGGATTTCCGCTTCGCCTCTTATATTATTTCAGCGGACTGAAACAACACCTTCATGTGGTTTTATGATAAACAGCCACTCATAGTGGTTTATGGCTTACACGTATAGTACACGCGTGTATTAACTGACAAAATATATGTGGTGTCATAAATTTTTACAGTCAACTGAGATATACTGTTTTTAAATATATTGAATCGACTAAAAAAAAATAAATAATGGAAATTGATTTGATTTTTTTACGTCGTAAATTTTACCAAAGTTAGGCGTTGTATTTTTTGTTCGAAAAACCTTTTAAAACTGTTATCGAACACTCCTTAAAAAATACTTAAAATAATTTTGTGAATTATCTTGAAATCTATTAATACTATAATTTTGATGTAGAATACACATTTATAAAGGGGATACAATCATTGCGTTGATATTGCAATACGAATCCAAAAGAATAAAATTACATCAGGTGTACAAAAAAATAGCTAGTTTATAAGCATCTCACTTATTCTGTTAATATAAGAAAACAAGAATTGATTAAAAAATGGTTCATAAGATTTTTATTCGTAGAATAATTAAAACCACAACGGACTTACCGTGTTTTTCCCTTCAGCTATAGTATCAATATATTTTTTTTTCATGTCTGCTCCCAATGTGGAGCAAATGGATTCCGAGTAGACTTTATCTGAACAGAGGAGTTTCTACAAAACAGCATGTTGCTCAACCTCTCTTAGAGAGTAGGAGTAGAAGGATAAGGCTAGAACTAGACTAGATAATTTGCTAAAGCTCTTGCTATTTCTCGTTTTTAAGGATAAGATGAGTAGGTGAGGGAATTCATCACAAAAATCCATGCCATCTAACAGAAATATATAAATTGATTGAAAAATCAATCAATAAAACTGCCGTACTGGCATTCGAACCCGTGAACTCCGTGCTCTAATCCAACGACATTTAAACTCAACCACGCAGCCTGCATAGTATGAAAATATTAATTTAAAAAAAAAAGATTTACTGATATGTTCAGCTTTGGTTTTGTTCCCTGGACCTCAGCACAGAGGCTCAGAGAATGAGTGAGGTGAATCAAAGGGCTATTATCATAAATTTTGTAAGAACTTTAATTTTTAATTTTTAATTTTTAAACATAAACAGGAAACTATCATTAAACCTATTCACTTTATTAATGTAACATTTTATCACTTTGTCAAAAATTTCCCACATTTTAATTATGTTTGTAATTACTTTCAATCGCCATTCTAAATTTATTGATTTGAGATGACTTTTTAATTATATGTTAGATGTGTTAAACATTAAAATTTTGTATTATTTTAGAATCACCTTTAACATAATTGGTAATTTCTTTTCAATGCCAATTGTTGTTTATAACTGTTCTTTTTTGTATGAATAGCATTGTTAAATTATATTTCTTATCAGTTGACGATGCTTGTAATGAGCGAAACCGGTCCTGACATATTAAATAAAGTGGAATGAAGTACAAAGGAATATTGTATTTTTACTAATATAATGCCTTTCCACCAAGTATTGACAGTGAACACCCTAAAAGTGGACAATTGGTCGTAATTTTTTTTTTTTGTATCATGTTTTCTAATTTAAGATTTCGACTGAAGGTGCTTAGTGGAATTTAAATATTAAATTTGAATCGTTTTTTCAAATGTTTTCCTTCATTACGAATGAATTATTAGCAATACGTATTTACAGAAAACAACAGTTGCTTTTTACACAAATAATGTCTACTTGCTACATGTTTTCTCCAACACATTAACATTTTTTTACTGCATTGAAATAGTCTATCTAAGTGATAAAATGTATTTCCATTTTCCTGGAAAAGCTTTCTATAACGTTGAAATATAAGCTACATTCTTTAATATTCTCTCTTTTCCCGCGAGAAAGACCTTTTGTCTTCCTTAGTAGTCGTTGTTTCCACACCTAAAACTAATACTGGCCAAAACTCTCGCGAGATTTCTATGAATGTTTTGTCGTAAACTATTCCTTCGCTATTCTGCACAAACTACTTATTTTAAATTGAAAAATGTACTATCCTTTTCAATTGTTTGCCCATATAAACATTTGTACTTATTTTAAAATACAAAAAATCGATTCTGAAAGAATATTCCAGTTTTCATAATTTGATTAAACCGTATTTATATTTTGTGACAGAATATAATATTCTAAATTTGACAAACTGTTTATTTCAAATAAAACAAATGAATATCACTGTTCTCATCTTCAATTTTTGAAAACGAATCAAAACATTGTTTTTTCAAAAGAAATATTTATTTACAAGCAATTGATAATATTTTTGTTTTATTTACATATATTGTAGAACAAGGATGTCCATAGTGATTTTATTTGATTATTTTCATTGTTTTCTTGGAAAACAAAATAAATAAAGACATTGATGATTGTCAAAAAACTGTCTTATTAAATACACAAAAACGCAAGGAAAATTACAACCAGAGGAGCCCTTATATTGGAAACATAAACGGCTTTTAAATATATATTCATAAGCTAATATCATTATATAATAAAATAAAGGAATTATTAGACAAAAGTCTAGTTAATAAAGGCAATGGCTGGCCTTTTGTCAATAAATCACCATCAGTTCAAGGAAAATAATCTTTTTCATATGGTTTTGCTTTAAGCTAAAGAATATAAGTTATGATTTAAAAGAAAATGAAGATATAGAGTCGTATTTTCTTAAATTTTTCCTTGCTAAATATTAGTATATACATATCTGATCATGCAAAAGTAGCAATCTACCCTTAACAAAAAAAAGTATTGCAAGGTGGTACAGTACCCTTGCAAAAAGCTTTATAATAAACCTGTGCAAATTTTTGTTTTCTCCAACAATTTATTATAGAACCTTCACTATTACCATTTAAATTACACCCTCAAAGCAATGGCTTACATCGAAACAACGTTGTGGGAAAACGCCTGCATTGGAATGGGAGAGATACGCGTAAAACTTTTATCGCTTTTCGCACCGTATCTCTTTCACTCCTCGTTTACGATGTTTGAATACAGAGAAGTGAGACGGCAGACAATTGTCCGCTTCGGTAGTAAAAACGGCATAAAATTATCTAAGTTATGAATATTCTTGCTGACCGGGCGTTTGCAACCTTTGCGACGAAAGTTAACAATGTATAATTCAAATATATACAATTATTATTCACTTCATTACGTTGACTTTGTTCTCATTTCGTAAATATTTATGATACGGTTTATCACGTGATTAATGATTTAATATTTATTGTATTATTTATTTATAATGTTATGACGTACCGCTCTCAAACGGTATTGATGATTACTTCTGATGCTTAAGAATACTGAAAACTTATTGTTATACTTAACGTGACATGTGTTTAGCTTCTTTGGAAAGAACACGAATCAAATATTCCTATGGCAGGTATTGATTCTAATATGTTAATAGTTTTAGAATATACAATAATTTTAATGTTTTGGGGATATATTATAAAAAAGACAAGTGGAGAATTGATGATACGTTATTTATACATATACTATTTCTTATTCTATAAAGAAAAAAAAACATACTTTTTCTACACAAAATACTATTAAAGGGTTCAAAACCGAAATAGCTATAAAAATACCTCTCTTAATTAACTAATAATTGATGGTGAAATGCCATTATATTAAAAAAGTACACATTTTTTTTATTAATTATCTAATTGTATATTACAATAATTATAATTGATTTCGCTCATAAAACAATATTGACAATAAACAAGTAAAAATTTTAATTTTATTTTCATAAAAAAATCACTTTTTAGGTGTCCGCTGTCAGTGCTTGGTGGAAAGACATTATATTAAAAATAAAAAAAAACACTTTTTTATGCTTATTCCACTTTTATTTTATACGAGCGAAGCTGGTCCTGGTAATGTAAAATAAAAGTTTAATTAGTACAAAAGCTATTGATTACCATTACATGACGAAGCTCTACCAAATCAATTCTACTGGAAAATTGACCCTTATCCGGTTTTATTTTTTTATTTCACGTTTCATTACACAACGTAAATTGTAAAAAAAACATTTTTAGTGCATATCTTCTAAAAATGTAAACTTAGTTAAATTCATTTAATAAGAATATGTAAATAATAAAATTGTTAAAATTTGATATATTAGCGGTAGTTTCCCATCACTGAAATGTGTTGTGCTGTGTTAATTATACGAGAAACAGAACTTAGATGGATGTTTAACCGTAAGAAGATCTCAAATGGTTGGTAACTGGACCATTAGATTGCTTTTCATTTCTGCTCATTTTTTTAATTCCTCGACTCCAGTATTATCCACAAGCCCATTGAAAATATTTTTCATAGTTAGTATCGTAAAAACAAGCATTAGCCCTTTGATATTTAATTTTGAATTTTACAGCAAATAAATACAAAACCTATTTGTACACCCATATTTTTTTTACTCGTTAGGATTATTAGCATTTTTAATAGTTTTTTCATACATTTTTTTTAACCATGTCCGCTCCTAATGTGGAGCATATGGACTCCCTAACATAGTTTATCTCAACAGAAGTGTTTCTACGAGAACTGCTAGTTACTCAGTTGCTCAACCTCTCTTTTTCCAAAGAGAGTAGGAATATAAGGATAGGGCTAGGACAGGACTAGTAGTTAGCTAATCGCTCTCAATACACCCCGTTCATAGGATAGGATAAGAGGGGTGAATTCAAGACATCACATACATCCATGCCTTCGAACAGAAATTCTCTTTTAAATCGATTGAAAAATCAATTTATATAACTGTCGTTACTGCGATTCGAACCTGTGACCTCCGTAACCTAAGCCAACGACATTGACCACTCGACCACATAGGCGGCTGGTCATAATATTGGGCGGCGACAAAAAACATTTACTAAAATAATAAAACTTTTTGTTTGAATCTAAATGATATATATGCTACTCACTTTTAGGGTGTTCACTGTCAATACTTGGTGGAAAGGAATTATATTAATAAAAACACCTAACCTTTTAAATAAAGTACAAAAGAATATTGTATTTTTATTAATATATGTTACTTATTATGTAATACTTTTTCAATTTGTTTTTTTTTTGCCGCTGCCAAAGTGGATCTTAATGCACTATGCAGTATGCTCAAAGTAGTATATGAGCACCTTATAAAGTATATTTTTCAAAGAAAACTACTTCTTAATTATTAACTCACTTAATTTTCAAAGGGATTACAAGTACGGCTTTCTAAAGACCCGGTATGTGAATAGACAACTAGGTGGTTATGAAATAATGAAAAACATAAGCGAGAGAATTTTTAGTTGGATAAAAAAACTAAAACCTGTCTTTTACTTTAAAAAAAATAAGACTTTTATTGGTTGGTATATATTTTATATATAATCTAAGCTGCTCATTTTGAACTCTTTATTATTTACTCAGTGGAGTAGTTCTATTTGTATCATTACAGTGGTGTTTAATTTCTTTGAGACATATTTTGTGTTTTTTTATTCTACATAAAATATTCAAAATGTCTCTTTTACGTAAGAAGCTTTACAAGTAAGGCGATAAATACCGTTCTAAAAAAATATTTATAATTTATCTTAGCTATTTCTAAAAAAATATCTAAACTATTAATTGTATAAAAAGCGTAAATATGTATTCTTACAGTCAATCTGACAATGTATTATAGTGTTAGTAAAAACACAATATTCCTTTGTACTTCATTCCACTTTATTTAATATGTCAGGACCGGTTTCGCTCATTACGAGCATCGTCAACTGATAAGAAATATAATTTAACAATGCTATTTATACAAAAATGAACAGTTATAAACAACAATTGGCATTGAAAAGAAATTACCAATTACAAATTACCAATTAAATTATATTTCTTATCAGTTGACGATGCTCGTAATGAGCGAAACCGGTCCTGACATATTAAATAAAGTGGAATGAAGTACAAAGGAATATTGTGTTTTTACTAATATAATGCCTTTCCACCAAGTATTGACAGTGAACACCCTAAAAGTGAGTATTATATTTTCTTTAAAAAGAATATAGTATTTTTTTATTGATTTACCAATTAATTAATCAATACATTCGTCCAATTAAAATTATCGGTAAAAAATCGTTAATCCTTTTTATCGTAGTTATCAGATTGAAAAAAAAATATTTGAACAGTCGACATTGAATAATTATTACAATAGTTTTATTTTTTTATGACAGCTGAAAAACCTTTACATTTCATCGACTTCTCAAATTATCAATGTGTTTCCAATCTGAAAAGTTTATAGAGAGAAAACAAACTTTCTTAATTAAATGATCAACGTTAATTAAAAGTATTGCAAAAGTTTCTGATCTTGTACAAGAAAAGTTGAAGTGAATAAATTTTCGACAGTGAAATCTACAGCTGAATCGCTTATCGTTGAATTGGAATGCGCATTTTTTGTGCCTCTTAAATTTTTTCTATGAACATTATCTAAGTTACAATATTTGAAAAAAATATCATTTTTTTTTTAAATTAAGTCTATTATGAGGATTAAATTTTACATTCATGTTCTCATATGCAGAAGAACTGAAATGTTTTGCATTTTGTCGAATGCCGTTTGTGATACATAACTGAGTGCCTATCTTTCCTTTCAAATACGAGGAAAAAAAGCAAGACTAGGGCAGGGTTAGTTACTTGTCAAAAATTCTACCTTCTATTTACATTATAATGTCAAAAAGAAGATCCATATGAAGGATATTTCAAGAGATTTAATTGATAAAGGATGTATAGTTAGATATTGATTTATATCTACTGTAAATCGTTTTTTTAAATAGCACCTACTCTACCTTTTTCGATATAAAATGAAAATAAAAACATATCTTTCTCTACTTCTTAGGCTATATCCACTTTCTATTATTAGTATTCAGTTACATGATGATACCTTCAAGATTTTCTTGTTAACCATAAATCATTTTACTTCCTGACATAAAATGCTAGCATTTTATAGGTCCACTGAGTAAGCTATATGGATGGTACTGATAAAAATATGTTACTTAAAAAAATGGAGATAATGATACAGTGCATATTTTATTTTGTGCGTGAACGCCATTTGCAATTTTTTTCCTCGGTAACATCTTTCTAGATCCCACCTGAACCTGTAAATATAACATATTTATTCTTTGAACATGGCTGACCAGGTTTACACGCGATCTCGTAATATGCTATTCGGATTCCTGAGCATCCCAGCGGGACACGCTGTGTGAAGCTTAAATATAATATGTACCTTCTAGATATGATCATGTGGTATGATCGCTATAGCTTTGGATAGTAGGTATGGGAAATTGTATTTTGTATTCATATACATTTCAAGATCATATAATAACTAAAATGTTTTCACCAAAGCTTTGTATTGTATATCAAATGACTGTACATACATAACAACGTAAACAGGAATGATTAATCTAGTACCAAGGCGCGTAAATAGTGGCTAGACGGAAATGTACGACTTAAATATTCTATCTTATATTTTCCGACTACGCTTTTAATATAAATTCCTTAAAATTGAATGGTATATTTTATTTCATATATTTTACCGACTGAATGTTATATAAACATATTTTGTCAAATACGTCAGACGTTTATATTAAAAATACATGATAAATCAGTTTTTGGGGAATGTAAAATGGCGTCAATAAAATTTTACAATCATAAACATATTAATACATGAATATTTTACGCATTTGCAAGGAAATTAAACTGACAGGAACCATTACTAAACTCTTCTAAAGTCCAAATACGATTTCAAATGATCGCTTATTCAAAATTCGATATCAGTATTCGGAAACGGTCCGTCTTAATTAATATTCTTATCTCTAAACCAATCTTTCAGCTGATTTCATTTATAATTAACCTTCGGGTTTCTAATGCGGTATTTTAACATTGCAAAACTCGTCTTTTTTCAACCATTCGTTAAATACCAATTATATCTAGATAACATTTATTGTTATCTACAATGATACCTCAATCAATGCATAGCAAATATTACACAAATTTGTCTGAGGTCACTTTGCATCCCGTCGTTTCTTGATCCTATTTTCGACGTTTTGGTATTCGATTTTTTGGTAAAGATGCATAAGCCGTAATAATTTTGCAATATTATAATGATATATTTAAAAACCCACTTCAAAATTTTTGCTTAGTTTCAATAGGAGGTTAAAATTACGAAATAAAATACAACATAATTAAAATTAAAACATTACCTGTTTAAAATAAGCAACATATTCTTGGTATTTTTTCTGACCTCGTTTCAATGTTCAAAAATGAATTATTTTTCTTTAGATGAACATTAAAAGAATCTTTTATCGGCAGCTTAAGTAGAATATTAATAACTTTTCCTACCGGATATTGGCGATTGAAAGCTATTTGGGACTTCCCGTTTGAGAGTCCGTTTTCAAAATACACTGCAGAATAAAGTGCTTTAAATCTTTCGAAGCTAAATAAAATTTAATGCAGTTTTAAGTTTCATCGGATGAAATGCACTGCAGTTTGGACAGGGCAGCTAAAAACGCGTCAATATAATATTATATAATGTCTCTTGTATTCAAGATAATTTATTACAAACTATATTGAAGGATTCAAAATATTTTTTAAGGTTGGTAACGGCTATATATCAATTATGTTCAATGAAATATATAATTTTTCGGTTCCATGGTCAACGTTGGTTTAAATGGCAGATCTCACGAGCTCAAAACCCAGTACAAACAGAATAATTATCAATATTTTATATTTAAAGGCATGGGCTTTAGCAGGGCTATGGAGTCGGAGTTGGAGTTGGAGTCGGGGTCACGGAGTCGCAGTATTTTGACCGGAGTCGGAGTCGTGAAAAATGAGCGGCTCGATTTTTTTTTTGAAAATTATATTTAATGATGTTTATTCAAACAAAATATTCCGAAGTGTTGACATTTCATGCTTGGCTGACTAAAGATGATCTGATGGTATACATACATATATATAAGTTAAAATGAAATTTTTGAAAAAAAAATCCTCGAAATCGGAGTCGTCTTTTTTTTTACACGACTCCACAGCCCTGGGTTTTAGTGATGGCTGAAAATTTCTTTAATTTTTTCAATCCATAAATTGCTTACCACTAGTCCTGTCCTAGCCTAAGTAATATATCTCTACTATCTTAAAATAATGAGGTTGAGCATTTTTTTAAATTACTTGCATGATGATGCTTTTTAAACGTGTCCTATTCTGTAGCACTACAAGTGACTTAATTTTTTATATTTTAAACTCATTCTCGCGAAATAACATGAATGTAAAACTCAAATAAAAAAAAAAACTTCTGTATCCATATTATTGCATCATGCAATATATCGTTTATTAGGATTTAAGGTTTCTCTAAACACAATTAAAATATGATGATGTTGTTGAATTCAATGGCCTCCTACGTAAAATATATTTCATTTTGTGGGATGTGAAAAGTACATATTTGAATAGCATTTATCTAAAAATATTTTTTTGTTATTTTAGAAATCCATCACTAAAGTAATTATAATTCGATAAAAAAAATGAATTCCATAACCGTTCATATTAACATTTTTTATTTACAAGACATACTATTTATTTTCAACCCCAATTGTGCATTTATTTCAAATAACCTGGAGAGCATCGTGTTTTACTGCATTGAAGAACGGAAACAAAAACATTTACATCCATTTCTTTAAATAATTAAAATCTTTTTGCTGCATATTCTTAACCTACATTCAAAACCATTTGCCTTGCTGATCTCATACAACTTTCGGATTTGCCTAATTCAACATATTCGCAAGTTTAAGTCCATTGCTGTTTTTCATACATAAATTTCATCAAACGAATGCTTTGAATAAACATCTAATTTCGTTCATATTCAGATGTATCTGAAGTGCTTAATTGTCATTTTTTACAATTACATAAATTTTGTGTATAGGGTTTGCTTTTATACTGGGTTGTGCTGTAAATATCTTTGGTGTTACATACAGACAGATAAATCAAGACAAATATGATTTTTCATATTGTTTTTCAACACTTTTTTTATCGATTTATTTGATGGGGTTTTTTAAACAAACTTTCTCTTAATAGTTTATTTATTTGGATAAATGTTTGTCACGTTTTATATATCGTAAAGAATAAAACTACTGTTAATTTAAAGTATAGTTTTTGTTTTTTTTGGCCGTAGTTAACATTTACCGTAAGTAGGTTACCTAGTAAAAGGTTTGGTCAACATTAGAGCTCGATAAATTGTATCCTTTTAATATGCTTATAAACATTATTAATAGTTTATTTTCTTGATACAAAGCCAAGTGGTAAACGTGATTAATCGTAAGCGATAAATGCGATTTTTTAATTAAAAAAAAATATTAAAAAAAAAAAATGAACTTCCACAAAGTTATCGCCTAAACCATCGAAAGTATTATAATAAATGCGTTGTTCACGGTTTCGAATCTCATTAGAAACAGTTTTATAAACTGATTTTATTCAAAGAGATATTTGAGCGATAGCAATCAAAAGGTTGAGTCACTGAACTGCAAGAAATTTGAATAGAAAAGCTTTTGTTAAGATAACCACATGCTTTACACCGCAAGTAGACATTTTAATATATAAAAACGTAAAATTATACATGTCGACAGTAGAAAGGCAAAAAAATACGACCTTTTTACTAAGAGTTTTATCAAACCAGTTTATTTTTAATAATCACTTTGTATGCAACTTAATACACGTTATTTCAAAAGAGCATAAGCTGAAAATTCTGAGTGAGTATTTAAATTTAACTTTAAGATTGAAAAAAGATGGACACCACCAAGAAAAAAGACTTTATATTTAACAATTACAAAATAACACATGTTTATATAGTCTCCGTACAGTTCAAAGTTGTGTACATTATATATGTTTCTTTTAGCCTAAAACTATTAAAAAAAGGTTTTTTGTGATTCCTGTAAATTTTTTACGTCGTTTTGTCTTTCCACAGTCGATTTGTGAAATGAGAAATCTTTATAAAAATATATTTATCAGGAATATAGTTCTTTTGTTGTTATAAAAATATTGTCTTACCTAAATTTTAGGGAAATTAATACTGAAAACGCAAGAATACGTTCTCAACATCAAACGATTGAAATTTATCAACATGTGTGTTTTTATTCAACATAAAGAACATCTTTCCCTCCGATTTGTCGAAGGCTGACAAATCAATCATTCGCAAATCGTATAGTTATGCACAGGAACTTTTTGAAAACATGACAGGGGTTCGAATACAATTCAACCATAAACGTTCCTTTCTTCAAATCATGTGTCAGTTAAGTGGGTTAAGGTATTTTTAATGTAACACTGCCGATAAAATAATATTATTGATTAATATTCAATTTACTTTCTAAGCAGTAGTATATTGTCTAACTGTATAATATCAGTACTAGTTCTAATGATGGCGTCAAATCTAAATAGCTATCAAATTAATTATTAAAACAATTTCAGCTCTTATGTAATACTTTGGTATTTTAACTTTATTGCTTTCATTGACCCTTAACTATACTACATGAAAAGTGTTTTTCACTTTCGTGAGTACTTATTATATTATTTTATTTGTCACATTTACCGATCTTATTTGCAGAGAATTTTAAGCACTAATTAACTTTTTTCAGTACATACTACTTATCAGAAATATTAATCCATCACCATATATATGTAAACCATTATAAGAAGCTCGCGCTAAATTATTCATAATCATTGAAGTTTTAACTTATTTGCATTGAAGATTATTCAAAAATACCGTGTAACGTAACTTTTTCTAGTAGAAAACAAAGAAAATTTATTACATTTAAACTTAAGTAAAACTTTTTTCTTCTAATTTAAGTTCAATCCCGTCTTTATTTGGTGTTCTCTTATATTAAATTAACAGTGATAACACTGTTACAATTTAAAACGTGTATAAAATGAGAATACTTCACTTTTACGAGACTTTAAGACGCGTAGAATATTACAACGCATCTAACTTATTTCTAAAATACCGCGTGGCTCACGTCACATCTAATGGGTCCATTTAATAGTTTTTTTTCTAAATGGTCATAAGATTAGAATGAAAAGATTTTTTTTGTATTTCTTAGAAGAAAAAATATATTTGCTCATCTAAATTAAATTTAAACATTATTCTGACAAGGGATAATTGAATCATCGATTTGCAAAACCCATTCTGAACTGTTTTTATGAAAATCCCGTATGGTCTCTTTATTTTTCTTTACCTTAAATCCCATCTAGATATTAAGGCGAGTGAAAAGATCAAATTCTAATTAATCTGTTGAGGAAATCATTTCCAAAATTTGGGTCATTTGCAATAAACCACAGTTTGAGAACTGAGTTTCATTTTTGTTTTTTAATGTTTGATACACTTTATCTGCATAAAAATTGAATGGTTATATTAAAATTTGCTAACACATACACTGAAAATGCCAAGAAAATATTATATTACATATTATACATTAAACCTTAAAACAGTACTTTATTTGTCTCAATGATTCAATTATTTCATTGTTATTTTGACCATATTACAATGGAGTTATTACAAGTAAATGACAATCCGATCTTTCAACTCATTTAAATAACGATGGTTCGAGAGCATTTTTGTTTTGCCATAGATGCCATTTGAAGCACTTGTAGTATTTATATTCTTAATACATAGCCGATACGGTATTTTGTTAATCAAACATGCTCAAGTAAACGGGTGCTTTAATGAACTGATGAAAATCGTTGCGCTCGATTTCATCTAATCAAAGTTTGTTTTAAGGTGTTCGATGAATATGCTACATTAAATGGAGCATGGAGTTAATTTTAATAAATTTTAAAGATAAAGTAAAAATAATATAACATTCAACTAATTATGTATAGTAATTCCACCATAAAAATGACGTTGGAAAATGTTCATCTGTTAAAAATTTACTATTTTTTTTATTATTTTATAAACGTTTTGCGTAGTAATAATAATAAAATATATTTACATATACAAACTTTTTATAAAACTTAAAAAATGACCGATGCCAACACAGATTTCTTTCAGTCATTTTTAGAACATTTGAGAGCACCAAAGTTCTATCTGAAGTTTGGTCTATTCTAAATATGCTTACATAATTAGGACATTTAAATAAAATCAGTGCTTTTTTTTGAAAAAAAAGGTGCCGGAACGCACTTTTTTCGAGCATTTTCTAAGGTATATTATTTATTATATATTCGAATATCATTTTGATAGAATTAATGACGGCTTTTCATATAATGCATAGAAAATAAAACAAAATATACATATTTTAAAATAGAAAAAAAAATTAAACATTTATTAAAATTTCGAGAGAAAAAGGTGCCGGAACACCGTTCCGCCGCGTTACAGGGTAAAAAAAGCCCTGAATAAAATTAATATGTAAGATATATTAGTAGTGATATACATTCAATTATAATAATTTTTATACTTCTAAATAATTTACTTTTAATTTATAATATCGTTTCTACAAAAAGTTACATCTTATAAAATCTTAAATCGCTTCTCCTGCACAGTTTTAGTTTTTTCAGATGAAACCTTGTTTACCCAAGGTGACGGTCTTTTATGAATGTGTTTATTCGAAAAGTAGCATACATATACAGATGATATCTTTGTCTGCACAGAGAGAGATTGTGTGTGCGTATTTATCAGTTAAGTTTAGCTTACACACACTCTCATTTTCAGTGATAGGTTTTTATCCATCGTATTAAGTGAATTATGACACTGTCACATGCTACTTAATTTGCATGATTTTAATTTATTAATATTCTTACTGTTTGTAAAAAGAAAACAAATAAGATTGGTTTTTTTTCTTAGTCACTCAAGTGTTATATCGGAAAATATTTATTTTCTTTTTACTAGACATAAAAAGAAAAATACCGAGCAGCAAGATAACTCCGTATCCCATTTAAAATAAGTCCGCTACCATTTTCAGGCTTATCTCTCACGCACAGGGCTTTGCATCCTGGCTTAAAAAGTGACCAAAAAGGCTTTAAGCCCAATAACCAATCAGATATTTTGGCTTTACAACATGGGCGGCATTTAAAGGCTATTATTGACTAAAGCGCAGAATATTTAAGAGAGAATTTTCTGTATTCTTATTTTATTAATTATTTTACTGCAATCACCGGACTGGATATTGTATTTATATTTACAAATGAAAAATGGTTCGTTTTTAAGTAAACAGAAGGCTTAGGATCACAGGAGTCTGTCAACAAAAACATAGTTTTAAGTTCACTAAGGTATAACAGAAGATTTACCTACATGCATCTAACATTATAGTGTAATTTTAAAATATACACAACCGTATCTTGTGAATGATTGTACGAGATATAGCTTTGTGTAACTCATTTTATTTATTTATTTATTTATTTAACATTGCATAAGACTGACAAATTATAAATTTTACACTTTGAAAATAAAGAAAAAAGTACATTAAACTATTTAATACTTAAAGCAGTAGAAAAAAAACTAACAAGGAAGTCAACTGAGTAAGCTCCGATGAAATCTACTCTAATACATACAAAATATCATTCGTCAGAACTCATCCACTTCCACGTGGAATATGTCGACATCCGAATCAATATCAAAACACCGTTAAAGCTCCCCAGTGGCATCTCCATTGGCAGGCTGGTTCTACACCTTGAGAGAACAAACAATTCATGTCAACAATTTCTCAAAAAATAATCAGGAACATTTAGCTTCATATTCTCAAGAATGGTTGAATTCTCAATTTGGCCTTCTATACGCCCAAAAAAATATATGGCCAGGTATATTCCAAAAAACATGCCAAAGCCATTCCAAAAAACATTTAACTCAAAAGATGCATCTTTGTTGTGATTCTAAGTTCTCAATATTCAACTTTTCATTTAGTTTAAAATAAAATTGAAGACTATCATTACAAAAGGTTGATAATAAAGTGCAGAAGATTTTTTTTTCGATTTCTCATTAAATTACTTTTTAGGGACATGTTTATAATACTTCACCATAAAAGAAAAATATGAAAATAAAAACTGAAATTTTGTAGTATCACCAGAAACAATTTTACTCAGCAAAAATCACATCGATTTCACTTCTCATTAAAGACGAATTTAAAAATACATATAACCTTCTTTTTAAATGTTTTATGGACTTACTATGTAATCAAACGTCATAAAAAATAGGAAATTAGAAAATTTTATTTGTTAACAATAAACAAGAAGCTATGCTGAGGAATATTTGATTGTTTTATTTGTGTTATATGTTCACGGTTGTTTGTGTGTAGTCCAATGTTATCGGGTCTGTAGTGCAGTGGTCAACGTCGTTGGGACTTCCGTGACGAATTTCGTGGGTCGGAATTCCAGTACAAGATCAATCAATCGATTCATCTATTTCTGTTCAAAGGCATGGATATTTATAATGTCTGTAGACTCCTTCCACCTCCTTTCCAATCATTAAATAATTGGGCGTAACAAAAACGATTAGTTGACAACTAGCTTTGTATATTATATCCACATTCTTCGATAAAAAGAAAGGTTGAACAACTTATTTACAAGTAGTTTTCGTAGAAAAACTTATGTTGATATACCTTCATTGTAAGGTCGTATGCCCTACATTGGGAGCGAATTTTAAAAAACGTCACTTAAACTCACGTTTATTTTGACTTCATTGAAAATACAATAAAAGCGTTTTAAATTTTTACTTAATCCATTTAAAACAAACGTTTTAATTTATATGTAATCTACAGAATAAATTTTGTATTGTAAGGGTTAAGAATTATTTCAAGAAAAATCCTGGTAAACCCATTTCTTATTACTGTCAGACATAAGCTATCCTTGATTTACATTCCTATATACGCTTTTATTGATCAATAATATAGTGAATAATGTTGAAAAGGTCAAATTAAAATTTTATTATGATTAAAATCTGTAATGCCTATTTCGTTGTAAAGACTAAGGGTATTAAAAATACTTTTATTTTTACTATGAATCGTTTTTAATCACAACAACCATCCATCAAAAACAAGTAAAATAAGGCACGCCTCTCGCACAAGAAACACTTAAATCTTATTAAATTATTCAGGAATTTACCATGATATTTTTCACCCGTTTACTCAAAACAACTTTTTAAAGATTTAGGATTTTAAACATTGTTGACAAGCTTACACAAATCTTTAATTATTAAAATGTTTTTACTTCTTTATGTGACAGTTTGGACATGAAATAGTAATAATTAATAATACAATACTTTTACTGTATATTGGTCACAAACACAAAGTTTTTTTTTAGACGGGATAAAAAAGAAGAGACAGACACACTGGGAGAAAAGGTTTACGACAGATTATCACACTTTTACTTGCACATTTAAAAGTTGCAATAGTCACATATTCTAATTTATAATATACTGGCTGTGTAGTTTAATAGTTTACGTTGTTGACTTAAGTTACGAAGGTCACGAGCTCGAATCACAGTACGCACAGTATTAAAAAAAATGATGAAAATGAAATTTTAATTGATTTATAGATTTCTGTCATGGATGTATGTATGTATGTTATATCTATACTTCCTTCTCATTCATTCTATCTTTAAAAAAACGTGTGTAGCGAGAATAAATAACTTATAAATATTCTTTACTGTTTATTTCTAATTCTTTTATAAAAAGAGAGATTGAGCAACTAAGTAACCAGTGGTTTTTGTAGAAATATTTCTGTCGATACAAAGTCTACAAGGAGTCCATATGCTCCACATTGTATGCGGACATGGTTAAAAAAATTACAGAAACTTTCTTAATCGTTATTTTAGTTAGAAACACGTCAATAGATGTAGGCTCTGCATCAAAATATTCAAAATCTTAAAAAAAACGCCTGACCCAAACATACCATTTTCTTTGATAGCCACTTTTTAAAGTATTTAAAATATTTCTTTTTTAAGGTAAAGAAAAATTTGTTGTAAAGAAATTTCTTAATCAAATGACATGTTTTCAAAATTAAATAAGGTATCTTGATTTGATGATCAACACATTGCTAATTTTTATCAATAATGCCTGCAATAACTAGAGATTTTCTCAGGCGTGAAAACTGAGAAAAAATATTTTTTTATCTTTCCAATTAAATTTCATGACACCAATTAAAATTTTCAATTTCGTATGGAAAATGATTATTAAAGCTGCTTCGCTTATCTAAAACGTTTATTATGAGCACCTATCTTAATACTAATAACCCTTTGCAATAACACTTAACGTCTCATATAAGTCAAGTGAGCCACTAACTGGTTACGACATTGACCCTCAATCACAGTGATACACAACCTATTTTACAATAGGCCAACATATGCAGATTTCAACTAATTGTATATGTCAGCAGAGAGTAAATGTATCAAGATTACAGATTTAAATTAGAATTGTATATTGAATAAAAAAAATATCTGATACACTATTTATTATTTTGTATAACATGTAAATCAATGGCCTTGATTTATAAAACGATACATCAAAAATTGGACTTTTTTTGTTATATTACTCATTAAAAATTTGAATCTCTCTCTTCTTTGGTTTCACGAAAGTGTATCTAGAAAAAATTAATAGCTTTCTCTTGGATGTATGCATAATAAAAATGCAGAAATATAAACAATCTCTCGGTTCCCTAATAATACACCTCGAAATATCTTTTTATGGTTCTGTTAACTTTGTGATAAATTGGAACTGAATTGAGGTTAATTATTTAATACTTGACTAAAAAGATGAAATAAATAATGAATATCACTTTTTTAGAACTATGTTTAGATGCGTTAAAATTTTGATTAAGTCACATCTCAAAACTACCAATTTTCAGCTGTAGCTCTATGAAACTAAGTCATCGATATAACATTATCTTCAGCAATGGTTTTTTGTATTAAGGTCAGTGATATCACAACACTCCAGGCTGTCAACACAGCTTTCTGTAGTTAATTGTATGGTTATTAGTATTACACTCAAGGATTGCTATACTGGACAAGTATGTCATTACCAGTATTGCAAATATTAATACTAGTATTACAAGAAAGCAGTAAGCCCAAAAAATACGGCCAATTGGGATCGTAATACGTAATACTAGTAAACACAAAACGACATTTTTAAATTTCAAATAAAATACCGTCATTCAAAAATATATCAATCGTAGACTGATTATTATTATAAATATATTTTTTAATATAGACCATTGAAAGGCTTATAAATTCTGCAACCTGTCGACATTGATATAACTCTTAAAATATGTTATATAAAATATTTCAATTAATCGCGAATAATTGTATTAAATTATGCAATTTAAAAAAATACCTTGAATACCAGGATACTGGTTTTGGTTATACCGCTGTTGCAATCAGCTTTCAGTATATTATTGAGGTAACCGTTGTTCTTGTGATTTTTATTTTTAAGTAATGTTTACTAAAAGATAGTTTAGATTTTTTATTACATTTGACCCACGAACTGAGGGTTAGGCATGACTGCTATCTGCATAGTGACTCCATTAATAACGCGCCTTCTATTTCCTTGAGAGGAAATAGCAATATCTATCTTCTGAAGTCGTTAGGCATTGCTCGACATATGGGAAAATATATCACGTCGTATCATAAGCCATGCCTTAGTTTTCATATTATTAAAAAGGGACTCTCAAACCAAGAAAAATAAAGAATACCAAAAAGAAATTATAATTGATTTGAAATTTAAACATTCATTAAAAAAATTAATTGATAGGTGATAGGTGCTTCAAAATACAATAACATTGCTTTTACTTGATGGCATGAATTAATAACTGTTGGATTTTCGCTGTCGTTTAAGCAGGTTTATTTGTAGGTTTTTTTGCTGATATATTAAATATATTGTGATGTCCTAGGAAATAAGTTTTTTTTAAATAGTACCACAGCAATAGTATTTTAATTTATTTACATATTTAATAAATAAAACATTTTTTTACTAATACTACAAGTTTATCAGTTTATTATTTTATTTTATCATGTATCCTCTGTCAGTTACTTACAACACGGGAGAAAACACACTCTCTTTCTATGCATAACGAATGATTTTTAACAAGTTGTACTACCACATATTTAATATACATCATAAGAAAAAGTACTCTTAATTATTTTAAAATTTATTAAACAATATACATCAATTAAGTGATACGAACGATTAGCTAAAATTTATGTTCAATTGTTCTAAAGAATACATGAAAAATGCTTTTAGGCTTCGTTCAATTTTTATGCTAAATTTATAAATTTCTTTATCGGTAAAATTGTGTTACTTTTCTTTTGGAAAAAAAATGTGGAATCAAAAACAATAATATTCTACAATGCATTTTTTTTACAAAAAGAAATTTTCGTGCGTTACCTTTGTGTTAGCTTATTGAATATATTATGATACTTCATATAAAGGCAACATCCATTCATTAATTTAATAATTCTGTAGTACCAAAGTTAAGTAGGCAGTAAACGTCAAAGCTAACGTCAAAAAATGTACCTAACTATGAGAAATTTCAGCGTTGCACGTTCATTTACAAACTTCTAAAAAATAAATCAAAATTATATATTTTCACTACCCATTAAAACAAGTTATAATTCTTAGACTTTTTTAAATGGCGGCCATATTGAAAAAATATGCCATATCCAAACAAGCCAATGAAATATTTTTTATATGCACATACATCCAAATATATTTATTCATATTTTTATTACGATACTCTTTTAAGTTTATTTTTAGCGACATCTATATTTTTTGAGAATGATTAATTTTCGAAATTGACGTGAATAATAAATTTCATTTTCATTACTTCATATTTCCTGTTTGTTTAGTTGAAGAGATAGGTTTTACAACAAAATCACCGTCCTTGGGGTTACTCATAAAAACAAATGAAGGTTGAATATAATAATATATTGAAGTATTATAATATTAATATTTTGATCAGTTAGAAAATAGCCAAACAGTGGCAAGAACATTAAAATTCATGTATATTTTAATCACCTATCATTCTAATCAATATATAACACAGTCATAGTATTCCCATTGAAGAATACAAAAACCTCTTGCTTAAAAATTTGGTTAGACAAAAGACTGGTTGAAGAAAAGATGGTAAATTTTAAAATTCTATCAATATTTGGTGGAGAGACATTGTATTAAAAAAGCATCAGTTGATAATGCTCATCATGAGCAAAACCAATCCCTATCATTTAAAATAAAAGTGAAATTAGAACAAATAACTGTTTTTTTAATACAATGCCTTTCCACCAAGTATTGACAGTAAACATCTTTAAAGTGAAAAGCATTATATTAAGAAAGTAAACCGTTCAATTATACCAATTCCACTTTTATTTTATGTGATCACAAACAGTTTTTCTCATTACGAGCGTTATCAACTGATAAAAAAATCATTAATATAGTGCCATTTATAAATAATAAAGTAAAATTATTATGGTTTAACATACAACTGTTCAAACAATATAAAAAATAAAAAGAGGATTAGTACAAATGAGTGTTTTTTTTAAATAAAGGTGGTATCATTAATTACTATTTTTGATGACGTTTAATGTGTCCACAGATAAAAAAATATTCTTTTGGATTCATTCCACGTATTTTATTTATTAGAATCAAAACCAGGTAGCACGTGCGTATCTTAAAAGTATAAATGAAATGTATTCAAAAACGTGACACTATGACGAAACGAACACGACTGTGCACAAATTGATGATTCGCTTTTGAACTTTACTATAAATTTAATATTAACTGGCCTGTAGCAGTGAGGTCACATTTCTTGGCTTTAATTGCAGTTTTTGCTGTAAATCTAAATACAATTTTTCTAATCAATTATTTTTTTCGAACTATTCTGTCTTTTAAAAATTATATAGCAAGAGCGATTACCTATCCATTAGTTTGTAACAAGCCTCAGTCTTATCTTCTTACTGTCTTAGAAAATTAAAATTTTCTGTCCAACAAAAGACAGACCGCTTAGAAGTAAAATATTTTGACATGTATACAAAAAATATGCCCAACAGAACAGCTCTTCTTTAATTTGTCAAATATAGTTGAAGTCCAAAACATTAATGAAAATTAAGAATATTTATTATCCACGATATTGTATAATAAATTGCAATTTTTAATTCATTGTATTTTTTATTTATTTTCAGGTAAGTACTACGCCAAAGATTGAACTCTTTTTTACAAAAATCAATGTTGGGTGAGTAATGAATGCTTTTAAAAAAAATAACATTTAAAAAAGCTAACATTTTTGTGTTGTTTTTCAATGTCACAGAATTAGAAAGATATAAAAGCTGTTTAGGTAATTAATACCAGTCTCCTTTTTCTTCATTGAAAATAAAAGTTATATTAAAACATTAATATGTAGTAGCTACACACAAAAGGAAGTTTATTTTTAATATTCGTTTGTTGTTCAAAATACTAACGCAAATTAAATTCTCGTGAAATATTTTAAGCATTAACTGAAATTATTATATGTTAATAAATAACATTGTTAACAAATTTGTTTCATGAATTAAGACCTAATAAAAATTGGATACACAGGAAGTTAAACGTCTTTGAAAAACCTTCAATATTATTATGTAATCAGTGTGGTGATGTTAATTTTCCTTAAAAATGACTTATCCTGTTTTGCTAAATTTTCCGGAACTTTTCATCCCCGGATCCCACGTGGGTTTTACGAGCCCCTAACAATGTAAAACGAAATTTATTCCATCGCTTTTACACCCTTTCTCTTTTGCTCCAGTTGTGTTTACAGTTAGTTTAAATGGGATAGATATATCATCATTAGGGTGGCAGGATAAAAGGTACGCTCGAACGGGAGGACACTATCCAAAGGTACGTGTGTCCCTCTCTCGCGTCCTACTTGTTACATTAAGTTTTTATGTGATATTATTAAAAGTAAATTAGAGTTTTTGCAAACGACGTTTTTTTTCACTAGTTTATGAAGAATATTTTTTACGCAAAAACTTATTAATAACATTTTATCACTTTTTCTTAGCATCTCTTTTGATAAATATTATTTATGTTGACTTCTAGTCTTTTTCATATAAAAGTGAAGATCACCTAAAGTCGCTTACGCCAAAACTTAAATGAAGATAAATTAGACATTACAATTATATGTGTTAAAAAACGAAAGCTTACAAATAATAATTAATATAAACTCAATAAAAAATTATGACTTCTTATTCCAAAGATGTGTTACTTATTGTTGCACCTGGTTTTTCTCACTGAGAAACAGGTCAACAATTTTTTTATATAAACAAATATTTTTACCAAATAGACAGACATTGATTCTTATTCCTAACTTATAAATGACAAAAATAAAGTATGTTTTTTTTCTTTGTACTGAAAGGTGAGATGAAAACATAAAAATACGATTATCGATAACCGCTCAATATGACTATCAAATTCAAAATAAATAAAAACTCGAGTTTTCTATGCGATAGTAAGATAAACAAAATATTGGTCTTTAAAATACATATTTAATACGCTAACAATTTGTATCGGTAATTTATTTTTGAGATAATTGAGTAATTGAGTTTCAAAGATATATAAATCAATAAAATCATCTACAGTGATTTATTTTAAAAGAATGCTGATGACTATTAATTAAGCTATATTTTAATACCAGGATTGCTGATCTCGGGATTATTCATTTACTACAATTTGTTATTGTCAATTTTTTACACATCACTAATTTTAACACAGCAAAATAACTGGTAGTACAGCTAACGGCCAAATTAATGTTTTTTTAATAAACCAAATGACTGCTTGAGATAAATTCAAGTAGAAGAAATATTTTAAGCATCCATTAAAAAAATCTTATACTGCCATAAAAAAGAAATTACTGTAACTGAATTGTGTATACAAATATGAAAAGTATTGTACAAAAAATATGTATGTAAACAAACTGTTTTTTATTCAAGTATATGGCAGTAAATCAGAAAGAATTTTAGATTTTATACTTGATTTTTTACATGTTTTAGTAAGTCCTGATCGGTATTAAGATGACCCCAGAACTACGGAATCCCGGGATTGTATTTCCTACTACTTATCATTTACCTGTTATATGAATAGACTCGTTATGATGATTAAGAGATAATTTTCCAAAAATACTGAATTTAAGTTGATTGCTCAATTTGACCATTAAAATATGTGAGTTTAAGTTTAAGAAATCGATGCCGTAAGATGTAAATTTAAAAAAAAAGATACATGCTAAGTGGCCGAAGATGCAAAAAATACTAGCGAGAAAAACTACCATTTACAATTATTGTAATATTTTAAAAAAATACATAAAATAAAAAAAAAATCATTGGAAATACGTATTGTATTAGTATGGCAGTCACTTTAATTTACATTACTATATTATAAAAAAGTGATGATATTCAGCTCCGTTTGTTTATAAAGCAATTCAGTAGAATATTTTTATATCGTGTATATGAGATATATAAAAAGAAATATAAAAAATACAGTAAAACAAACCGCGACAAATGCGTGTTTATTGTGCAACCATTTTCGAGAAATAATCAACCGTTGGCCATGAATTTTGTTTTTATTTCAACGCAACAGAAACAAAAATACATAAAAAAAGTCTTTGAATAATATCAGTCAATCAGAAAAAACAATTCAGTTTGAACGACAAATGTCTAAAATATTTTACAAAAAATGTTGTTTCAGTCAAAGCTTTGTAGGAAAAAATTTGAAAAGGAATCCAAATTAAATCTTTTAAATTGAAATAATATTATCTTTCTTAAAAAATGTACGGCTTTACAAATATTTTATGTATAAAAAAACTTTAATTAAAATTATGTGGTTCATATCATATTTTTTTTATTAAAATCCATATATTTTTTATTATTAAATCATGTCTCCTCTTAATGCGAAGCAAATAGATTTCTTAGTAAATTTATCTACAAAATATTTTTTTTTATACAAAAGCTTACTTATTCTGACTTTAAATTTCGCTTCTCGAAAGAAGTCCCTAAATCCATTGAAAATCTATCAGTCCTGAGATTTAGCGTCGTGAGCTTTGCAAATGAAGCCAACGACGTCAACCACTTGACCACGGACAAACAATAAATAATGATTTTAACAAACTTTATATAAAAAAAACGTGTATTTAAGTAGAATATGTGCATGTAAGCACTAAAATGATTTTATTGAAACAGATTTTTCTAGGATTAAATAAAAGAAACGAAAACATATCTTCTTTCCTTTAATAGTAATTATTTTCTTTTAAATAAAAAAGTGCTAGATACTAAAACATAATAAAATAATTTTAGAAGATATATGGTCATATTTCAAAATTTCAAATAAATATACCGAAGTTTTGACTAAGAAATGACCACACATTTTGAAAAAAAAACAGTCGTAAATTTTCATTGATAATTTTATAATACAATACATGTAAAAAAATGTAGTTGGTATATAGTTCAATGGTAAGGTGATTTTTATTTATAACAATATGTTTAATTTATCTTCTCTCAAAAACATGTAATAAAACGTAAGCATTTATTATTATACAAAAAAATTATCGCGCTTTTCCCGAGCGGAAAAACTTTTTTTGTTTTCAATATTCACAGCAATATACTTTATGACAACTACAGAATACATTTTATTATACATGTTCAGCAGTGTAAACTCGGAAAAGAAAATAGTAATAGTATTATTTTACATTTCTTAGAAAACGCTTAGCTAAGGGAAAATTAATTACACCGAGTATTGTTTACTATAGTGTTGTATCTGTCAAAACACCTTTAAAGTTGATATTATTATTCAGGGAAAATGTTGTTTTTCTCTGAATACGAGCGCTGCGAGAGTAACCCAGCGAATTTGAGTCAGTCTAGGGGTGATTTCCCGGGGGTTGGTTGTGCGTCCAAGAGTACGTTCGCATTTGTTAACCGTACATACGTTACAATAATAAACTACCATATTAACCAAACCATAATTAAATTATGAATATGTTACAAAAAAGATTCATCATTATTTATTTGGCCATAAAGTGAACAGTACTAAAATAAATACGTTTCGTTGTTACCCAAACAAAACCGTACGTGCTAAAATTCAAACCCAAACCACCTGTGTACTTCCCGTCACCTGTTTTTGCGAGGGGACTTCTAAATCATATTACATTGCAATTTTAAATGAAAATAATGAGTGTTGACGGTACTTTTTATTTATGTGCGTATTTTAATTTTTAGATTCGTTTAGCCAAACTTAAATTAAAAAATATTTCAAAACATAAATAAGTTACGGTAATGTAACAAAAAGTGAAGAGAAATTTAATGCAATTAATTAAATACAACTTGTTATAAACTCAACATGCTAAAAATAAACAAACTTCAATTAATTTTGAATATTTATTTACTGACTATTTACTGACAACATTGTTTTATAATTACGCAACTAAGTCTTTACCTCTCTCTGTTTTGATAGCAATTAGTTGAAAAATCTACTTCATTGTTTTTTTCATATATTTGCAAAATAAGGTGGTTAAAAGTTTCACATTTAGTAGTAAGATATTTTTTTATTATAACCGTATATTTCTATCGCAATAAAGATTTCAAACTTGAAATTGAATTGAATACTATTTAGTTGAAGGTATGATCATTTGTGGATTTTCTGGAAAACACGTAACGTTTGTCGTTAAATGTTTATATAATATAATGCTGTGATTATACGTTTACAAAGCTTTGTAAAAAATACACTGCACGTAAACAAACAATAATTACTACTCTATTTTTTTTATACACAATATTATTTATTTAATTTAAAATTAAAAACAAATACTTGTTATCCTTGTAATGTTATGAAATATTTACAAATTATAACAAAAATTTTGTTTACGTTGTTTACTATAAAATACTGTCTAAAATAAAAATAGTACAAAAACCTACATACATCATTAGTAAAAGATATTATATGTCAATTATTAAAATTCATAATCATTTGGTTTATACAATAAGCAAATGAATAAACATTATCAAATTATTTTCAAATTTAAATAAAAAGAGTATTAAAGAATTTGTGAAAAACGTTAATGTTTTCAAAATGTGCTTTGCTAAGCAGTTGTAAAATTAAATGCTAGTGTTGTGATTAAATTATAAACATCGATGTACTATATTAATCCTTTTTTTACAAACATTTATTATAGTTAACAATTTAAAAATTGTCGCTTATTAAAGCAATGTTTCATTGAAAAACAAAACCCTGCTCTAGATCTTTGAGAAAAGATTGAAAATAATTGCAGGTGTTTTACTCTACATCCGGTGTATGCCGGAAACCGTTTAAGTTCGTATTTTTTCCACCACATAACGTATCGATAAGTAAGGTGTGTTTCAGTGCTCCGGTTTTCTTAACCACCTGTGGAGGATTCGTGCTCAACGGCGTCATTTTCCCGAGAAAATAAAACATTATTTCACGTATTTAGTTTTTATCTTGGCTTGTGAAAATGTGCGATATTTTTTTGTTTACATTTTTTTAATTAATCACATTTTTACTGACAAGCTTTGCTAACAAAAATTACTCATTGTATTCTTCAAATTTGTAGTTTTTTTTTCTATATATACAGTGTTTTCAGCTTCAATACTCTTGTCAATATATTATAAAGCATATTATAAATTATATTACACAAGTAAAAACAAATAATAACAATGATCAACAAATATGTTATCTGTAAAAAGATTGCTCTAAATTACAATTGACTCTTGACGATTTTTATGAATAACTAAATTTATTTTTTCAATCTGAAAACAACATATTTCACATCCATTTAGTGGATTTAAAAACCAATTTAAATTATTAGGAATTTAAATGAAATAAATAAACATATTTTTTATATTATTTCTGTGATGAAATCAGGCATTTGAGTAATGTAATAAATAATACTTTTAATTTATCTGAAAGATAACATGCAAGTTTTTTAAAGTGATTATTAGTTTCCATTAGGTTGATCTCTATCACTGTCCGTTTATTTATAGTTAACATATCCCAGATTTCAGATCTAACTTATTACATTACTCAAATGCCCGACATTTGAGTAATGTAATAAATAATACTTTTAATTCATCTGAAAGATAACATGCAAGTTTTTTAAAGTGATTATTAGTTTCCATTAGGTTGATCTCTATCACTGTCCGTTTATTTATAGTTAACATATCCCAGATACAATAGATTTTGAATCTATATTTCAAATATATCGTTTTAGTGTAGATAAAACATTTTCACAATGTACACAAAAATTGATTTACGATGATAACAAACAGCCAGTAATAAAAAAGCTCTTAATATTAAAATGAAGTCACTGTAATTAAAGCATTTCGTGTCTTGTTATTTTGTTAAAAAGCAGCTATAGGCCAAACGTTTTGTTGTCAAAGAGAATAATATTTAAATTCGAGGAAATGAATGCCAAGTACTTGTATAAAGCCATTAATTTAATTATTTAAAATGAACTTAATAGCTGCTGTTTCATACAGTTCTCGGAGCGTTAACAGATCATTATAATTATCTTTTTTTTTAACATTTTCGACATTTTTAATATTATGAGAACTTTTCGAGCGTACAAATTAGGTACTGTATAAAATGTTTAATAAACGTATTATTTAACATTTTTCTAATATTTCGGTTAAATTAATTGGTAAAGGGAGTTTTGTTGTTTGGTACCAGTTTTTTACCTATAACTATTTTTATAACCAGCAGTTTTATTAAAAAATATATGAAATAATTTTAACTGCAAGTTAATTAATCTATTTGCAGAATTAAACGATAAACGACTGTTAAAAATCACCACAATTTCGCTAAAACAACTATTTTTTTTTTAAGAAAAAATATTTTTGATTTATCGATTTATGAGATTATTGATACAGTATAAGAAATCAACAAAAGAAAGACAGATATGAGATAAATATCCTTGAATAATTTGTATTTTGTTAATAATGCTATTTAAACAATTTCAATAATATTGAAAAATGGGACAATTAAATTTAGCTAAAAACAATCAACATTTTCAGCCCTAATGTGAAGCATATGTAAAGTATATGGAGCAAACTAATGTGGAGCATATGGACTCCTAATGGAGTTTATCTCAACAGAAGTGTTTCTACGAGAACTGTTTATTACTCAGTTGCCCAACCTCTCTTTTTCCAAAGAGAGTAGAAATAGAAGGGTAGGGGTAGGAGAAAACTAGCGGTTAGCTAGTCACTCTCCATACGCCTCGTTCATAGGATAGGATGGGAGGGGGATTTCAAGACATCACATATATCCATACCTTCGAACAGAAATTCATAAATCGATTGAAAAATCAATTTATAAAACTGTCCGTACTGGGATTCGAACCCGTGACCTCCGCAACCGAAGCCAACGACGTTGACCACTCGACCACACAGGCGGCTTTCTTTACAAGAACTGAATGTCTGGGAGGGAGAGGGAGAGTGAGGATAAAAGAATAGGGATAAAACAATGACAGTGCTTAGTTAGTCGCTCTCGCTACGTCGTGTTTTTAGGATAAAAGCGTAGTGATAAAATTTTAAAGACCTCATAACATCGAACAGAAATCCATAAATCGATTAAAAACCATTTTTTGTATTTTTTGTACTTGTATTCAATTCCTCAACCAAAGCCAACGATGTTGAACACTCAGCCACTATCAATTTATTGCGTTTTTTTACAAAGCTGAAGTATATCCTTATTGCATAAATCGACACAAAAGGCAATCGTCATATTTTAATGTGTAACAATTTTTGGTTTGAAAATATTTACAATAAAATAAAATAACATAATGCAATACGTTTGAGTATACTTTAATATTGTTTGAGATTACTTTTTGTCAATTTTTAGTGAAACCTTAGATAACTAATCGGATTAAAATAATTATTATGTTACTTGAAGTTTCCAAAAAGTTTACTATCGTAAATTTAGTCAAGTTCAAAATTTATTTCCCCCGTAAAATATTTTCAATACCTTATCTTCATCATTATTTTCATTGGCTTTCCCATAAATTTTACAGTGACATCTCACTAATAATCTGTCAAAGCTTTTATGGCATATCATCGAAAAAGTTAAAATTTATTTTACCTGAGATAGCATTATCTGGATAAAAATTGTGAGAAATAATTTTCAAAGAAATATTCGAACTAAAACTGGCTCGCTTTATTTGGTACGACCACTTTTCAGTTGGATCATATGGACTATTAATTAAACATTTCAACAGTATGTAGTAGAAGCAAGAACTGGTTGAAAAGAAGATTAAAAACATTAAAGCTATTTTTCCTCCATTTTTAGGATTGTATAAAGTGAGTAAAATAAATAGACTTGTTTCTTATTAATACAGGTTGCAATATTCGACATTTACTATTTGAGGATTTGAACACTTGACCACGTTGCTGTTAGCCCAGAGCGTTATTACTCGTCCACAAAGAATACAAAATAAAAACAAAAATATTGTTTAGTCCACAATTTTACATTATGGATAACACTGATATAACTTAAAGTGTATAATATTCAACTGACAAAAAAAAAATACAATTACACACAGGTTTGTACACAAATATTTTGTTAATAATTTTAATGAAATAAACCGTGATTTGTATAACAAGATCAGAGAAAAAATAACAAATTATATTTCATTTATTTAAAAAAAAAAAAAAATATCTTCCCTCTAAAAAATTGACAGTTAACAACTTTTCCAAAATTAAAATATGTTTGATGAGAAAGTCAAAATAAGTTTTCTCTACGTTTATTAAGTATCTGTCAATATTTTTTAGTCAAAGTATTTTCTACATAGTATTACTTTTATTATGTAGAAAGTTATTTTTGTAAGGAAAAAGTAACTTGTACTGAGAAAAACCTAACTTTCCTAAAATAATAAAATGATTTGTGATTCCCAATTTGCGTACAGTGTGCTTCATAGTGCTTTGATACTTGATATAAACACGAACGACGCTGTACCTTATTAAAAAAGAAAGTTAATTTATCACAAAACAAAACCGAAGGCGTCTTGTATTTCATATAAAACAAAACTAAAATTCTTAAAGTATTTTAAAACTTCTAATTTTTTTACATAATTTGAAGTGATTTATTAATATCAATCATTTTTTAAATATGGTATGTCTTTACATTTTTTAGTAAAATATGTTAAGCTCTTATTTTTGGGTGATTCATTTGTTTCGGTGTATGCTCTTTTTCGTTGGATACAGTGCTTCTGTGTGATTTCTTAAATATAAATGTAGAACTATTAAAGTTTTATTTATAATAAAATACAATTATAGGGTCCGCCAAATAACTTTTTTTTTTTAAAAAATGCAATAAAAAAATACTACTGAATATTTTCTCAAATTTCTTTTTTTATTTGAAAGTACAAACCTTCCGGTTAATAATGGAAAATAATTTCATTCAAATGGCTGCCTCGGCTGGCCATGCATTAGCCTACACGATCGGTCTAATTTTTAAGCACATTATCGATTGTGTGCAGCTGTATTTCACCAATGGCTTCACGAATATTGTCCTTTAAAGCGTCAATTGTCTCTGGCTTGTCGGCGTAACACTTATCTTTGACGGCACCCCACAAATAATAGTCCAGCGGTGTCAAATCACAGCTCCGAGGTGGCCAAACGACATCAGCTCTGCGGCTGATAATGCGATCTTCAAAAACAGGGCGCAAAACATCGAGTGTAGCTTCGGCTGTGTGGCACGTAGCGCCGTCCTGTTAAAACCAAATGTTGCCAATATCCTCCTCTTCAATTTTTGTGAACAAAAATTCGTTCAACATGGCCCGATAACGATCGCCATTGACTGTAACGGCCACGCCTTGCTCATTTTCGAAGAAAAATGGCCCAATTATGCCTCTGGACCAAAATCCGCACCAAACAGTGACTCGTTTTGGGTGTATCGGCTTTTCAATGTATGCGTGCGGGTTTTCTGTGCCCCAAATGCGACAATTTTGCTTGTTTACATACCCGCCAAGATCAAAATGAGCTTCATCTGAAAAGATGATTTTTTTGGCAAAATCGGCATCTTCTGTAAGTCGATCGCAGGCCCACTTAGCAAAGCGAAAACGCATTGGATGGTCAGTTGGCTTCAACTCCTGAGCCAATTGGACTTTGTATGGCGTCATACCAAGGTCTTTATGCAAAATTCGTCTCAATGATGTCTCCGAAATGTTCAATTCTTGAGAACGACGGTGAATTGATGTTGATAGCGCTTCACGCACACTTTCTGCCACAGCAGCAATATTCTCGGGTGTACGCACTGTTTTTGGCTTTTCACGCTTTGGTTTATCGATGAGGATGCCAGTTTCTTTCACTTTCTTCACAAGATAACGAACATACTGAGCTGACGGTGCTTCTTTTCTTCCAAAATCCGTACGCAATTTTCGCACACATTCTGCAACATTACCATGATTTTCAAAGTAATGTCGCAATATTTCCCAGCGTTGGTCAAGCGTATACACAACCATATTCGTTTAGCGGAAGGATAAAACTAATTATCTGTCAAATCAGACATGAGCTAAGTGTTACCATTCACGAAAAAAGCACTAGTTGAAAAAAAAATGTTAGATGGCGGACCCTTTATATTTGGGCATAGCGATTGACAGTTAACCAACATTAATTATCTAATTATTTTTACTTTTTTTGTTTGAAGACCGTAAACCATGTTTTAAGTAACATAGATCTTAATTTATCAAAATAATCTTTTTTTTTAATTGGTAGATTAACTCGATGCCATAATTGGTTTTTAATTTTTCTACTGTAATAAAAAAATAATTATATAAATTAAATTCTTAGTTTTCGATGGACTCGACGGTTACTTGTGAAAATCTTTGTTATAACACTAAATTTAATAAAAACTGATTATGTCAGAAAGCAATTTCGGATTGAACATCGTAGGACTATTTTTTATTATCCTTATTTAATTATTTATCTCGTAACAATTTTTTTTCACTTGAAGTTTTAAGTGTTCAGTAATTAGCTTTTGTGTTTAAATTTTATAATTAAATTTCTGTGTAAGCATCATATTAATTAAAGTACTTACAGTACACACAGCCTATATTTGACCTCATCGTGGATTAAAGATGTTAAAGTTTTCGGGAAATAATCCCAGATAGTCATTCATGCGGAAAATCGATTTCGATCGGTTCTTAAATTATACGAGAATAAAGTAGGCATCAGAAAGTTTTCAAAGTTATAAATTAAACGATTCGAAACATATTCTCTGCAATCAAAATCAGATTTTCAAATGTGATTATCAGTTTTGGTAGAAAACTTAGTATGTTTAACTTTTGACATTTTAATTTTTCTTGATGTCGTTTCGAGACATTTATTCTTTCTCGTCACAACTTGTAGTATTTAGTGCATTTTTTTTTCTTCGATAAAACAAACTTCTGCGTCTGAGAAATAGTATATCAAACATGAAAAAGTCAACAATATACTTCGAAATTAACTAGAGATACAAAGCCCGCTGTTCGATTGAAAATACACTACGCATGTTCTTCATTTGATTGTTTTCATTGGTACTAAATAAATTCTTTTTTTATAATGAATATTTATATTTTTAATTGCTTGGTTTATATAAAATCAGTAACGTCTTTAAAAATATATATTGTTTGCTTAACTGATATAATTAATGCACCATTTGAATTATTCCAGACGAATAATTTATATCAAAGAATCTCTTTCTATGCTTAAATCATTATTGTCAGTTTGGTTAATTACCAGCTTATGCCTGACAGGTGATGATATCAGAGCATTAGAATAACTGAAAAATATGACCAACATCAATTCTCAGGAATATACTGACGTTTTCATATGTTGTCTTTTTTTTAAAAATATCACAAACAATTATTTTTGAAGAGCTTCATTATTGTTAAAACACTGTTTTGAAACAATTTGTTTTTCATTTCGCATTACATAAACAAGTTTTTTTAAAAGATTCAACAAATTTTTGTCACGCTCATTTATAATATGACAATTTTTCTAACCATGTCCGCTCACAATGTGGAGCATATGGACTCCTAATGGAGTTTATCTCAACAGAAGTGTTTCTACGATAACTGTTTGTTACTCATTTGTTAAACCTCTCTTTTTCCAAAGATAGTGGAATAGAAGGATATGGCTAAGGCAGGACTAGTGGTTAACTAATCGCTTTCGATACGCCCCGTTCATAGTGGGAGAGAGGAATTTAAGACATCATATACAGCCATCCCGTGACCTCCGTAACCGAAGCTAACGATGTTGACCACTTGACCACACAGGCGGCCAAGACATATGTAATAAAGTAATATGACATTACTGTTCAATTAATAATATTGAATAAATATAAGAATACATTATTTTTTATCTTTATCAATTTGACGACTTCGTTACTTTTCATCTGTCAATGTCTGTATCGTTTTACCGAATACTAAATGATAATGGTTTTGCTGTCATGTTATATTTCTTTTCTCGAATGATAGATTGCTTTATAAATCTAATTTTGTTCTAACAAATAAAACGGTTTTTTTTTATTAAGACGCAAATTTTTTCTCTATAGATTGCACCCAAAGGATTTTTGTGTGTAATTTGCATAAATTTGTTTTTAAATGGTTTGGTTTTAACCCTCGCAAATTCCGTTTAACGAAGGATAAAAAATTTGATTCCTTTATCACATCCGCCCGGAAAAACCTACTAGAGTCTTCCTTTGTGCTATAAAAGATTCATCATATCAAATTTCAACATAAAACACCTGTGCTGCTTGGCCGATCAAGTAAAATTGAAGTTTTACACATATAAAAAATATATATATTTATATTAACATTATAAAAGGTTGACAAATTATAAATTTAAAACTTTTGAAATGAAGAAACAATTATTTATAATTGGCAAAGAAGTCAACTGAGTAAGCTCCGACAAGCTCTACTTTAATACAAAAAAAATAGCATTTGTCGGACTTACTCACATCCACGTGAAATATGCCAACATCTGAAGCAATATTGTGAAAAACTGTTATAGCTCTCCCCAGTGGCTTTAGGATTAATAAATATAGTTAACTTAGATAATATATGAAAAAAAGACGATGTTAAGAAAATATTGATATTGAGGCTAAAACTTTATCTAATTCGTAATAATGATTGATAGCAATTTAAACTATTTATATAATTATTAATTGCTTTAGTAATATAAAAAAGAAGTTTGCTTTATAATCATAATTTATTTGAAAAAATATATTAGTCGACTTTAAAATTGAAATACATTGCTTTATTTTATATTTTAATTTACTTTCTATGGTAGGATGAGAGTATGAAACCTCAAAGTTAGTATTGGCTTAGTTATTTGTTTTCTAATACGATATAATATTTTTATGAGTGAAATTTAAATTTAAAATAATATTTACATAAAAAACTAAATAAGCGTTTTAATATAATATCTCCAACCATAAATCGTGCAAAAAAAGTAATTTTCACAAAAAAAAAATGTTTTGGTTAATTTGTTCTTGTACAATACTCATTTTCTTCTGTAGTAACCATTAATATTTTGGATAAAGTTGTATATTAAGCTGAAATTGTTTACTTAATGTATAAAATGAGTTTTTTTAATTGAATCCTGTTTACTTTCCACATCTTTGTTTACTATTTTCGATGGAAAAACATTACGAAATTATAATGAAACCATTTTTCGTGGAAAGAAGTTATCTTAAGGCTTAGTATAATCTTTAAAAGAACGCTAAATTGAGTTATCAAATATTTTTTGTTTGGTTTTCTCAAATCAATTTTTGGACGAAAAAAATAAAAAATTCGCACCCGCAACCTGTGGCTGAGAAATAACATTCTAGAACTTTTTACTTCATTGACTAGTCAAAGGCTCGAATATTCCAATAAAAATCTATCATATTTTCCAAATGGCTCTTAACTTTTATCTCAAAAATGTTTAAACTACATCTGCTATATAATAACAAGTTTTATTCCGGCCGATAAGCTCTATCTTTATACCTCACCTCTCCATTTATATAATGAGTGATATTCTCTGATTAACAACAATCGATTGTTTTAAAAAACTATATTTTTAAATGGCTATACACTTTATTGGCTGCTTAGAAACTATCTGGAAATTTTCGGGAGGCGGTACCTTAAAAAATAATACTGTTAGATGACTCACAGACCCTTGTATTAGAAATAAACAAATCAATATTATTTTAATAAAATTGTCACTCTGCTGCCGTTTTCTTATGAATCATTTTTCAGTCTCTCCCCAGTTTGAATATTATTTGTTTTTAAACATTTTCATTGTTGATTAAGGAGCAGAAAACTAAATTAAATTCTTCTAAACGACTGAGCATTTACAATATTCCATAACAAATGCATACAGTTATTTAAATTAAAAGGAATCTTAATCGTTCATTTTAAGTACATTTCATTGTTTTTTTAAACAGGCATTTTGAATGAGTCAGTTTTTAGCATGTAAAAATTTTATGAAATGCGAATACAATAAATAAGAAATTGCATTACTCTTATTGAATATCTCAAAAATACATACGCATTTAACACTAAATGCAAACAATTCCTTTACAAAATAAACAAAATTTAATAAAATAATATATATTTTATCTGTATAAGATTAAGTTCTATATTGATAAGCGGAGCAGAACACTTTAAAATTTAACCCGTCTTAGATCGATGACTTTTCTCACACTCGAAATTTGTTGCATTAGCGCAAATCGCAAAAGGTCTCGACCCTTTAGAAAACAACAACTAACACAATGGCCGAAAGATTTATGATAGAGTTTAGTTCAGGAGGCATGCCAGCGGTCACTATTGTTCTGAAAGTTTAGTAAGATTACGCAACTAAATTGGCAGTGGACGGGTCACGACCCAAAAAGTTCATCTGTCAAGATACATACAAAGTTATATCATACAATTTAAGAGGCAGTCTATGATTTACTGATTTTATCCAAGATATAAATATTTTCTATCACTATGTCATATTTATTTTCGATTGATTACAGGTAGAGAGAAAGCTATTTTTTGTAACAAAATTTAAAATTGTTGTTCCGCTAATACGGTATTATAATTGAATGTAAGTTATCCTTTATTTCAAAGCCATATCAGGTTGAGGCTTACATCAAGTATAATAGAACATTGGGAAAACGAACTTAATATTGAGAAAATATTTACTTTCTATGCTTATAATATGTTATATCATATATAGCAGTAGTAATACTGTTTACAATTTTGATATACATTCACTTGTGGTTATAAAAAAAAACTTAATATCGTAAACTCTTTTCATTTGGTGTTTTTGAATATATTTGCTAGGCTCTTTTAAGCACATATATAATAAATGCAATGAACATGTCAGTTATTTTTCAAAAATCACAAAAAACATAAAAACGTATACGTGACTTTAATTAATAAAATAAAATATTTTACATAAATAACTAATTAAAAAATGTAATTATTCTTTCATACGATATTGTAAAGGTATTTTTAAAAATAACGTTAAGCTTAGCACGGTCACTAGGGACTAAATTTCACACCTCCATTGTGTACCAACATTAACCACTCCTTTCTAGTTTAAAAATGTCATGCATATTTAAAGATTCAGCAATAGATAATAAATATTTTTTCTTCATAACCATAACCCATGATTTATTTTTCAACGTGGCAAGTATCTCTAAAAGCATTTTACTAAAAATACAATTGAAAATAAAAAAAAATGTAATAATAAAATAGATTAAATAAAATTCTTACTTTTGAGATACATTTTTGCAAATTGTTTGTAATTTTTTGAAATACATTTATAATTTTTCATGATATTTTTTGTACGTTCTCTGGCTATTAAAATATATATATTTATAATCTTCATGAGCGTGATGCAAATAATTTTCAGTTTTATTTATAATTATTTCGGTTTTTTCAAACTACATATGAAACTAGAAATTAAATATTAATTATTTGAAATAAATTTTTGTTTCAGTTTATTATTTTTAAACAAATATTTCATCTGGTTTTTTTTAAATATAATATATTTATTACATGCATATTAGGATTTTTTCAAATATCTTGAAAAAAACATGATTTTTATATCCGCATATGATGAAAAAGTCTTTTTTTAGAGCTTTTGTTTCTGTGAATTCATATTTTATACTCGTTTGTAAAATTTTATTTAACTTTACGTGTTCTGTGAAAAAGTGTCATTCAAATTTCGAATATTTTTTCGTGAACTGTCATCAAGAGCCCTTAAACCATTCTTGCTTTTGCACCCTTATTCTCGTAAGATAATGACGAAAAACCCTGAAACCAGAACGTGCTAACTCTAAATTATAATTCCATAACGTGAATGTTATTGTGTTAATGAAACTTTGCCATATAGTTCAAGGACGTTTAAATATAGACAGTTAAAAGGCTTTTGGGGTTTAGATCTTCTATTGTAATATTTAACTACAAAAAAGGAGATTCTAAAATACAGACACCTACAAAAAACTTTATTATTTTTAAAATATTACTGGTCTCAAAGAATAACTTTGAAGACATCTAAAGATCATACAGTCACTTCAACATTAACTTCAACTCAAAGTACAACTCTAATTTTCACAATTCCCAAAAAAAGAAAAACTGCCAAACTTACATCGGATTTGTAGTCCCATTTATAGAATTGTACCTTAAAAAATAATCTATTTATTACGATTACGCTATCACTCTATATCATCTCATATTATATTTGTGAGATTAATATAAACACATTTTTGTTGTTAATAAATTCTATAGAAAATTACTTCCTCTACATACCATAGCTAAAAATATATGTTTCAGGTAATTAAACAAGTTTGCAATGTTATTAATTTTATGTGTGACATATATTGATGAACCACCAATAATTAAGTATTCTTTTTTTACTTCTAAAAAGAAAAATTGATATTGAACACACTTTTTTTACTAAAGATCCTAGTTTTGCCTTTCTTTATTTTCAAGCATTCAAGTGTACGGAAGAAATTTAACTCACAGTGACAAAACGTGTAGAAACGTTCACAGTTTGAAAGACTCGAATTTAGAATACCCCTTTAATGCATGCATACAAAAAAGTACTATATTACGCTTCACTTACACTGACAATACTGAAAAAAAGCAATATTATCAGAATAAGAAGAAAAATTACACCCTGTCGTGTATATAGAAGCACAGTCATCTTTTGATTAGTTGTACTTTTTTATTAAGGCCAAGAGTATTATTGCACTTTGCAAATGTTAATAGTTGGCACACATTCCATGCAAAATGTGGACTATTTGGTTTTTGGTAGACTATTTACTCAATGGTATTTAATTGTATTATTCCGCTAACTGTATTACATAATGTGACACGTATTTCACCCTGCTGAAAATTATCATCAGACATAACGCACCGTGAGTGTAAAACCATAGCAAGTGCATTATTTTTATTTCGAGATTTTAAAATGCAACAAATTGTGAAACAATTGCTAAAGTAATGAACTTGATAATGTAAAAGTGAAATAACTGGAAACTGAATATTTTTCATAAAAAGACAGATAATTTGATGTGATTTTAGAATAAAAAGATTTGCATGTATTCTTAGAGTTATCTGCATATAATTCGGTTTTACAATAGATAATAGATCTAGTAATACATACATTAAACTTACGCAATGCACTTACGTAATTCATTTGTTTATACACTTTTTTCTCGACAAAACGAAAACTTTAAACCCTAATATCCCCAAAATAGTTTACTTGCAGATGCTTTGGTTTTACATTAACGGTGCGATAATATTGGAAGGCTTACAAAAAGTTAATTCGTAAACAAGTGAACTTCCACAAAATTACTGCCGAATCAATCGAAATTATTTCTTTTTAATTTTAACCATTATGCCAAGGTTTTTATTACTAACGACACAACCAGTGCGTCTAATTGTAATGTCATTTTCGTTGATTTAATTAACTATGTATAATTATTTTCTTCATTCAACACAGTTAGATATCATCTTGCATGGACGTCGGCAATTAATTGTATTATTTTAT
Source organism: Himalopsyche anomala (assembly GCA_031772345.1). Lineage (NCBI taxonomy): Eukaryota > Metazoa > Arthropoda > Insecta > Trichoptera > Rhyacophilidae > Himalopsyche > Himalopsyche anomala. Next base: position 5,116,605 of record CM062825.1, read on the forward strand.
TATAATAACGAAAACAACCTGTATAATTTGTCACACAAATATTATACAGACTAAACATAAACATTGTTTTGCCGATCCCTTTAGGGGACACACGTGGCACTTTTAATGCAGTACCTGCTTCAACCAGCTACGGGCGTAAAATAACACCAGAATTTTGTACAAGAATAATAACCCTTTTTACTCTTATTAGGGCTAAAAAATAACAGCATCGTTTTGTTATTATTTATTACGGAAATTATTTCCGAGTCTATTTTATTAGTTCTTGTACAATTTTATTACTTGTTTACTGCTGCGCATAAAGCCGCGATTTTTCTTTGAAAATCTTGTTTTGCTTGAACGTGTATTTTGTTTATTTTTTTATGTAGCAACATTGAGGCATAATTTTTTTACGAAAATTAAACAGCCATGTCTTCATAAAAACAAGCACTTGTTTATTTTTAAACTTGATAAAATTTTATATTACAATATTCTTGGGTGTACCAAATAGAAACCAAATTATTAAAAAAAAAACAGTATTACCTATTTTTATAACATAAAGAATTCAAAACTACCCGATAGTTTATTCAAATTATTTGAAGGAATGCTATAAAATGCTAGTTTTTTAAGCGTTGTTGTGATTTTATATTAATGTTTTACTTACATATTGACTGTGAAAAGGAAAAAAGACGTAATCCACACATAAATAAATTTACAGGAGACACAAAAAAGGCTTCTTTTTTTTGATTTTGGACCAAAGGAAAATTAAAAAATATAACACAAACTTGAAGTGAACGGTGACCGATAAACTGGTTAATTGACTTAGCCAAATAAACTTAAAACTTTAAAGCTAAATTAAGGTAATACTTCGGCATTTTCAGCTTACATCCTTTTGATAGAACGCAGATCATGTTGTATGGATTTTGATTATTAAAAAAAGCTGTTGGCTACGTCCTTTTTCCTTTCCACAATCGATGTATGTTTTTTATGTCAAAGCTCAATCAATTTTATACCATGCCTTCTTATTGAAAAATAAATGCAATGTATATTTAAAAAAACAGCCATAAAATTTAGTTCGCACAATCTTCTTTATTTTGAGTAATTAAGAATAGAAAAATAAGTCTGTAAAGAACTTGTATGAAGATAGTCTTTACGTTTATCTTAAATACCGTCATTGTGAAATAATTTCCAATCTATTAGTCGAGAACCAGAACATGCCCAAAACTCGATGGGCAAAAGAGAGGCCATCTTTTTTCCAACACCATTATTGCTTAATTAAAGTAATATTAATAAAACTGAATCATCAACGTCTAGACAGCGTTTTGATCAATTTGTTTTTAGTGTCTCATGATTGCTTAGTTTTATGACCCATTCATCAACACGGCATATTATATCTTATTAATTGTTTGATAAGATATTAAATATATTAATAGCTATTTTTTCAATATACAATGTAAATAAATGTTTTTTAGCTAACGTTTACTCTCAATATGTAGCGATAAAACTACTAATGAAGCATACAAACTGAGCGCAAATCAGCTGTCAGCTATCAAATTGGTTGTCGCTGAAAAAAGTGTTGCTAATTCAAAAAACATTCTATACCATTCTTACGCACAACATGGCAACTTTTTTAATTTAAGATTTCGAGGAATCTTTAAAATTATGTCACAAACGTTCAAGTGCACAGATGAACGCCTGAAGATGCCGAAAGGTAAAACCCGGGTCGTTAGTGAAAAAACTTGTGTGAATGTGCAATACATAATTTGAACGATTCAAATTTAAGATGTTGGAAAATTTATTTATTAGATTAGGTTAGTGATTTTTTCGACACAGTATTTTAGCCGGAAGTATTTTTTTCAATAGTAAAAAGGACACAGCTTCTTTTTTAGGCGAAGGCAAAGTGAAGAGATTCATTATTGATTGTCATTTGAAGTGTCACAAAAAAAACAAAGAAATGAAATATTTTTTGAATTTTATTCAAATGCCTGCGGAAAACAGGAAACTGACAATATTTGTATATAGTTAAACAAATTATATTATATCGAAAAACAATCTTTATTTTTCGTAAGTACAAATCATGTTTATATCTCATTAAATATTTTAATGATGCAGTCATTTATTATTCAAAGTTTGCGAACATAAAATAAAATACCTAGCATTCACATTTCTAATAAATTACAAAACCGCGTCTGAATATTCAAAACATTTCACTCGCTTTGTTAATAAGAGCTTCATTAATAAGTCAACGAATAAGTATACTTATTTAAACATACAAATTTTACGCAAAATCGAAAAGAGATAGACTTCTCATGCTTGTCGAGTTGTCTTAACTTTATTTGTATTTTCACGACGTTGTTTTATGTTAATAAGCTTTCGAAATATTGTTATATAAAAAAAATAATATCATAAAACAAATGAATAAAACATGATTTTCCAAATATACTGCGTATTGCTACGGTAAACTTAACAGAAACCACAAGCTAGGGAAAATTACAAATACTTCCTCATATAATATATGTCTGCATAAATTGTACACTTTTGAAAGATTATAATAAATATCCTTAAATGTCGAAGGTTAAATTTAGATACATTTGTTTTGCGTTAATGAAGTCAAAATAAAACCAATTTTCTTTGCCTGAGGTCTCAATATTTTCCTTGGCTACTATTTCCTTAGTTTATTTGATTTTGCACTTAACGTTTATTAGTTAATCACTCATTTAAAAAATAAGAATAGTTTTCAATTAAATAAAGTCTTTTAGTTCAAAAGTAGACTTGGATATGTGTTTAATTTTTTTTAACACTTGTTTTTGTTTGAGATTTTTTTATAACAATTTCCTATACACTATACAATACTTTCCTTGGAATATTATATTTTTTGACAACACATTTTGCTTGATTCTATTTTGCATATTATATTTTTCAAAAATGAATAGTAACATGACAATTAATATTATTTTTTCAATCACCAGTTTGATTAATTGCAAAACGCAAATCACTGAACGCTTTCGATGCAGCATGGGCAATTTAATTTTGTAGCAAAGTTATAGTCAGCTATAAGCATCAACTAAAAGAAAACCTTTTTTTTTGGGTTATGTTAGCACTTTAGTTCCCAACTGAGATGCTCATATTACCCCAACTTATCATTCAAATATATCGGTTTATATATTATACGATTTCTGTATGTTCGATGAAATTTCAATACCATCATTGAATCGTAAAAAGCTTTCACACTAAAGTTTCTTAAAAACAATAATAAATAAAATATTATCAAAGTCCAGACACAGATTTGCAACCTTTTTTAATAACCATGATCAGTCTGTGGTTGTCCGAATTATTTGAAGACGTAAATCAATTTTCGTCTACACATTAGGGCATGAAATGTTAAAACCAACAGAAACACAATTTTTCATGTTATTTTTTTTTTTTTAAATTAAAATTATAGTACATGACATAGCAGCTGACGCCAATTCACCATGTACTTGACACAAAATATAAAGACACAGAATATAAAATAAAACTACATAAAAATCAACACAAAAAATCAAGAAATAAAATAAGTTATAAATTACCATGGATAAGCATGGCTAGTGAAATGTAGCGATTTCTTAAGATGCAAAATATACTATTACACCATGAAAAATACATATCGCAGATTGGTTCTTTTTGATACCATATTATTCATTGAAAAATGAGTTAAGATACCGACAGTAATCTTTGGCAGTGGTTTTAACAGTGTTTAAACTTAATTTTATTACAAAATTATTTTTTGATATATCTAGTAATGAATAAAGATTTTTTTGGCATAGATGGATATTATTAGTTTTGATACCAAGCTTCAACAAACAATCATCGTCAGGTCGTACAAATCACATACCAAAGTCTTTCCGCAAAGAATTTAAAGCTTACAGCGTTGTAGTGAAAACACTTACACGATAATTATATATGTGTTCATTAATTATGATCGATTCAATGATTTATTTGAAGAATTGTTTGGATAATATAAGACCGCATAGTATTTTGTAGTACACTTAATATGATTATAGCTATTTCTTCTAATAGTAATTCAGTGTAAGTAAAGTTTTAACCTTGTGATAATATTGTCATAATTATAACAATATTACATATCCCACATCAAACCCACATCACAGTTTATCACTTTGAGCGACATTAACTCACATTAACTTGAATTAGAGTGTTATGCTACAATACTGTGTATGTACATAAGTAAATTGTTTTTTTGTACCGTTTTTCTACGTTTGTGCTTTTTTTATTGGTGTCTCTGAATTGAAAAGTCGTCTTATAATTGGTGATGTTTTGCGTTAAAATTCCGTCTGAAATGCAGCCGTCGAAATGATCCCCGGAAATTAAAAAAAATGACAGGAAGGGAGTAAAGCTACCTGAAAAAATATTATTTCTTAGAAAATTATCAAATGTTTTCTTCGAAAATTCTATTTTAAAAATACTTCTGTCTTTGGCGATATCAATGGCTATATTTAATTGTTAGCTTCAGGCAGTAAAAATATGATTTAGAAGAATTAAACATTAAAAATCATAAAATTTACGACACTGGCGTATGCAATTGTATATGACGTATGTACGTTTTTAACGAGTACGTAAATACATGTATGTAATCATTCTACTAACACAATTAAAATTGTAATATTATATCAAAAAATATAGCATGTGTCCGAATATAAAAAATAACAACTTATAATCTTCTTACCTGAATCGTTCGGGACTATTTAAGATTTAATTTAACATATCGTTATTCTAAAATTAACTGCGCATAAAACTCTTACCATAGCAAAAAAAATTGTCTTTTAATAAAATGAAATAATCACTCATGTCTAATGTTACTTGCATAATTACCCACTATCCGTCGGAGAGTGATCTTACTTTTGTTCAAGAAAATCCATTTCATACTTTTGCAAGTGCGTCATTAGGAACACGTGCACACATATTAAAATACATTACAGCGCCTTATAAAACTTTCCACTTTCATCACAACGCTTAAGAAAAACTATTATTCTTACTTTATGTGTGAATAATTTCGCCTGTGCTACGTAAAATCTCAATGTCTATTTTATTCTAGTAATATTTTTACATATAACTCAATTCAAATAATCTGACTGAACTATTTAGATTATTCTTCCAGTCTATGTATAAACATGAATATATTATACTTGACATCATAAAAAATAATAAATAAATAAATAAAAAAATAACACTAGACTACTAAAATATAAGATTAGCTAAGCAGTTCCAATATTACCACTCCAAATTAACAAATTGAACTGTTGTTATATTTAATAATTATCCACCATGTTACTTTTATCAATTTTTCCTAAATATTAATTTAATAATGGTTTTTTTTATTGGCAATAATAAATAAAACTCTACAAAGGCGATGTAACTTGAATAAATATTTCTCAATAACAAAACACATATCGCTTTGGAAGTTTGCCAAGAAATGTTTCATTGTTAGCAATTATTATTATTTCTTTTGCGATGATTTATTTTTTTGTTTGATATGGAACTAATATAAAGCATTGTATACAATGTTAAACAGTATCTTCTATGATTCCGGTGTACTATACTCAACAAGTTCTTGGAAGCAGTCCAAAAATCAACAGATTGTAATCCGATGTTATTTTCTAATCTAACTGTCTCATTTATATTAAGCTATGAACAGAAATGATATACGATATCATCATGTATTTATTTAGAATGGTGAGCTTAATTTTTATTTTAAAATATACTAAGATAGCGATGTATGAAATAATCATTAATATTTGTATTCTGATAATTTTAGAAATTTAAAGCTTCGAATTATCACTAAGCAATATATTTAAGATACGTGTTATACATATTAGGTATATATACAAGACCTGAAAATTTAGATCTGATAACCCAACATGATTTTTACTGCGGCTTCTTTTTGCCACAGTAATAATTAATTAATTGAATATGTCGCTTTTCGCTTGCTATTGTCTTACGCAGGGCTTATCATAGGAGAGCCATAGAGATTTATTTTTGTTTAGGGGAACCACAGTACAGTTTAGGGGGGCCACGGAAAATTTTTCCGAAATCCGTAAATTTCTGTGATTTTGGATTCGAAATAAATTCTTGGAAGAGCTAAACAAAGTCCCACTCTAGTAATTTTGGGAAATCTGCAAGTTCCTGGGTTTTTCTAGTTCGAATTTTTATGGGAAGACAAAACAATGGTATAGGGGCCACAGAAAAATAAAGACACTCAAAATAGGCCACGGGTCCAAAAAAGTAGAGAAACACTGGTAAAATGTATCACAACGAATATAAAACATAACACACACACACATACGTTACATTCTAAAGTCGCGTTTCGTTTTCATATATTATGAAAAAAGTTATAATTAAACTAATAAACAAATATTTAAAATGAATATCTAGGCTAACACATGGAAATCTTTGATTGCTGATAATAATAAACAATAGTTATTATTACGAATGATTGTAGGACAGCTAACATTGTATTATTTTAAAAATGTGAAAACGATGTATAATGGCATAAAGATCAATTAAGAAAGACTATTAGAGTAAGAAAATTAAAAAATACTGCAGATAAAATTTGCATGTACTTAAATAAAAATATAAATTCTAAATTATTCGAATTATTATCGAAACTACGAAAAATCAGCTCCTCGCATATAATCATTTCGTAAATACAAAAACTTAGTAATTATATTATATAAAATAAATTTTGGGAGTCTAGTTATATCACGATACTTATGTATAGTAAGAACTTGATATGGTGTTAGTTTAACGCTGACTAATTACTCATAATAAGATTACATTTACACTTTCATAATTTTGTTTTATTACACAATGTTATCTCCACGTAGAAATGTGGAATTATTTATTTTACATCTCTTTTTCTCTATAAAAGAATTGAATTTTAAACAAACCTTTTTAATTTTTATATCAACAACAAATTCAAATATTGGGATTTTAGTTGGGCATATGACGCAGCGGTTAACGTTATTGGCTTCTGTGCCGGATCTCACGGGCTTGAGTCACATTAAGAGCAGAATTTTTCCGATCGATTTATCGACTTCTGTTCGAAGGCATGTGATGTCTCAAAATTCTCTCCCACTCTTCCGATCCTTCAATATTCAATCCTGGACGCAGCAAGAGAGATTATGTTAAGATATCTCCATTTGGAGGCAATATGCTCCACATTGAAAGCGGACATGGATACAAAATATTTTGTTGTATGTATGAGTAGCTGGAAACTTTTTTTGCGATAATACGTTGTTGGTAAATAATTCCACATCTGCTTTCATCTATCACCATCAATAGTTTTAAGATGCATTTGAATTATTATTATTATTCAGTTTAAATTATAAATTTTAAAAAAAAGTTTTAAGATGCTTTTCGTGACGTAAAACGAAAGAATAAAAAAACACATTTAATTTATTATTATTTCATATCACTTCAGTAAATAAAGTTCTTAATCTGGAGTCACTCATTTTTTTCCGAAAAAAATACCACATTTTTCAGTAATATCGCTTTTGTATTTCATTTTACATTTACATTTTAATTTCGGCTTTGATTTTTGCAATAAATCACATTTTTTATGAACACTACTAAAATAGCCGAAATAAAAAATATTTTGCCATACTACTTACAATTTTTTTTAATAATGACTTTCCACCAAGTATTGACAGTGACCATTTTAAAAGTGCAAAATTATTCCGTTAATTTTCTTGTCGCTGGCAACACAAAAAAAAAATAGATAAACGAAAAAAGCCCCAAAAAATTTGACACACTGTGGCAACTTTCTTATACTAAAATTACTTTTCAGATTTCACACAATTCACCATTTTTTTTTTATTTCAATGAGTAAGTTATTCATTGCAGCAATCAAAACCGTAATAAAAGTTTTCAAATAAAACGTTGTTTTTACAGCATTGAGTATTATGAGAAAAATGATAAACGCTGGATATAGCGTATTTATCTATTAACTCACATATTTATTAATCAAAAATTATTACAACATAATAAGTGAGGATAGCTATTACGATTATCAACTGAAAGTTCCGTCAAAAAATGTTATTTCGTTTTTTAGATATACAATTACTAAATGAGTAAAAAAAGAAAACCCTGATTTTTGTACATAAAATAATACACATACTACAAACCGGAATAAAAGATACCAAAATGTGTTTAAAATCGAAGTGCTGTCCGATTGAATGAGAGTCAAAATGACTTGAGTGTGTCCATTTTTGAGAGAATAAAAATAGTTTTAAGTGAAAAAAATCAATATTTTCGTACGACGCAATAATTTTGTAATATTTAAACCGCGAGTGATAATCACGGGAGTTGTCCCGTTGTAAATAATATTTATAAATATTTTTAATAATTATATTAAATGTCTACAAGATGCAAAAAAGATGAGATGTGGGCCGCCATGACGCGATCCATCGAAATATTAGTGGCCTTTTTCGAATACTACTCTGCCAGGTAAATATTCACCTTTATTATTCAACTTATGTGTTTATAGGATTGAAATATTATAACACTGTAAAATATATTTGAATGATTCATATAATACAATGCATTTGTTTCATCGTTTTAAAATATTCATATAATAATTTTAATAAAATACAATGTTATTGTTTTATTTTATTATTCAATTTTTACATGTACGTTACCAGAATACCAAGTAGTTATAAAACTTAAATTATAATACACTTAACAAGATTGTTAAAAAAAATATTTCATTAACTTTGATGAGAATGTTTTTATATTTTTATTTTGATCAAACAGTACTCTTTCTTTTAACGAACTAATTTATCCGGTAAACTAGCGATAATCTGTAAAATAAACCCCATTAGTTGAAGAAAATATAATTTTAAATTTCGTCGTACCTACTTTGAAAGGCTTTAAGCTCATAAAACTTCCTGTGGGTAATAAGTTTTACATAATGGATTATATTCTAAAAAAATTATCAGCGAATTTAATAAAGTTTTTACCCAACGGACCAATTCACGATAATCTCTTTACAGTATAACGATTCAGAGAGGACATCAATCTTCGGCCTCTTTATAAAATACATTTTTTTTTCAATTTGAAGATCGCGTAAAATTCCATTGTGTAATTCACGACGCCCACTTATGCCTTTTGCCAGTAGCGTGTAGTCCATAGTCACCAAAACCCTGACTCTTGTTAATAACCTCCGTATTTTGGATTTGAAGTACGAGGTAAGTCATTCACGCATGAAAAAAAAAACTTTTTTTCGGCTTAAAGTCAATCGCTTAATAATGTGATGCGTCACTTATTTTGCGTACTGAATTCTTCTTAAAATACATGGATTTTTTTTAATGTATTTTTATTTTAAGCCTCGCATTGCATTTGTTTATTGGTCAGCAAAATACCTTATTTAAAATAAGTTTTTTGACTAATTATAAATGTATTGTACAATGCATACTAAATATTTTTTAAAATAGATAGCAAAATATTTTCATTTTACTTATTGGTTTACCTTCACTCCTCTCGTTATTTTAGCTTCTAAATTATTGTAGTGTGAAAAAATATACATCAAAAATTTAATTTTATAAATTAAAAAACACAAGAATAAACTGAAAAATTAAATTGAAAGATTGCAAATATACCCAATTCCGCAGCAAATTAATCAACACCAGCAAGACAACGCTATCGTGTTGCTTTTTTAGAGAGCATAGATAAATAAAAAAATTCGTTCATACAAAAACAAATCGTACGTTACTGTTATACATGGCTAAAGTGTAATAAGAAGTTTTATAGATGTATGCAAAGCTCGATCAACATTTCCCCCATTTTCAAAGTATTTGGACGGTACTGCTTTTCTAACTCCCTTCCCCCTCTATCTGATTCTTCTTCCGTCACTTTGCAAAAAGGTTATAAATTCTCCTCTCTTTAATTTCTCTGTCTTCTCTCTGCCACGTCTACTTACGGAAGATATATTGTGACTTATTGAAACAAACATTAAAACGGGAATTTTTTTCTCACAAAAAAATCTAAATTATTCTTGTTATTTCTGAACTTGAAAACGTGTTTCTTGTTATTAAAAAAACCTTTACTAATTAATTTCCAAAGGAATATATTTAGAAAAGAATACAAAATTTTGAGATAAATTTAAACAATCGTTGAGAAATACATTGCAGAATTTTATCTATTTCGTTTTATGATTGAATGCTAAACCTAATTTTTTGTCAAAGTATATTTATAGAGAAAAAAAGATTGTTCAATTTAAAAAAATATTTGTATTATTATTAATATATTTTAAGTTGTAGAAGTTGCTTTATAACAATTTTTTTTATAAATATAATGTCTTTGAAATAAAAAAAAATACTCATTTTCATATTCCTACTGATAAGTGTATAATGTTTTTTTTATCATATGGCCTATGTTGTATAGATAAAATACAAAACTTAATTTAATTACTTTATTCCACTGGGTATGTTCATACATCGACATGTGTTTTGACTCTTTGGACTGTATGTAAAAACTCACTTTACTGTTGGAAGATGATATTAAAAAAAAAAACAAAAAAATTACGTTCCACTTATAATGATACTAACATAGTTATCGATTTCATTTTAAATTTCAATTAAGCTACCACCAAATCCATTAAAAACACTGATTTATTCATAATTTATGATACTTTAAGAGACGATCTTGCTTGCTCTAATTTATTGTAATGAATATTCTCAACAAAAATGACACCTAACACCATTAGGGTGATGAATAAATTTACTAAAAAGTGGCATGTTTTATATCTGATAAAATAAACCAAAAATTTTCATCTTGAATTCCCACATCTCCTAGAGGTGGGTGGATAAATAAAACGTCTCAATTTCATATTTACGGGATATATTTCATGTTAAATAACAGGTGAGTATAAATAATGCTTGGTTTTTATTCAAAGAAGCCTTTTTTGAATTCATACGTCAAGTACGATGATTGGTTTTTGCGTGAAGGCGTAAAATGTTTAAAAAATATTCTTCTCAAGAGATAAGTTAGATAATATTTGCGTATTATTTGTAAGAATATTTCTTTCAACGATTATATTTTTTTTGCATTAAATTTATGATCATGAAATACAGAATAATGTCACGAATTGTCATCTACTGTGGCCTAGTTGTTATTGCTTCACTTAGATAATTCTGTATTCTGGAAATACCTTCGGATCCAGTATTAAGTTTTTCAATTAAAGTCATTAAACATTAGTTCTGATAACATTTATCTCCAAATCAAATGAAAAATAAATTATACGATATCAAAAATATGTAAATTCCTGAGAATAATTATTAACAGTTTTGATACTCTAAAAAGTAATTATTTTTTGTATACTACGTTAAATACAAAATATTGCACTGTATTAGTTCCGGTAATCAGATAATCAAAATATGATACCAAAACACTCCTATTGCCGACAAACTTTTAAGGAACTCAAAAAAAATATTTGTATTGTCTTGGTCATTACACGAATATATTTTGTAAACACATGCTGATACAATTTTTAAGTCTAATTATACTTTACTTATTGTGATCATTTGAATATTACTTTTATCTTTATCTCATAAAATGCATTAAGAGCTGTCTGAACTGGACGACCAATATTGAATTAAATCAATTTGATTATTGAAAATGTTAATAATTCAAATGGCAATATCGGCATCGTTTCAATTGTAATTTAATTGATTTCATTATTTTTTACAAGTGTTATTATAAGATTTTTCTTTTCATTTTATTTTTGATGAAATATGATTTAATTTTTTTAATGTAATGGTAAGTATAAATTTTGTGTTTTATATTTTTAAACTCGCAGTATATTTTAATATACTGCGAGTTTAATAATTGAAATATATATATGTATATATATATATATATATATATATATATATCTTTGTTAGAATTGATATGGTCTTTGAAAAATTTCTTTTTCAGAATCTTCCTGGCTGTCGATTTTGTTTAAGTATGTACACTTACCAACTACTTGGAAGAGGGGAAATTTTCTTAACTATCATTAAGCCTATTCACTATATTATTGTCATTATTAATGTCATTATTTTTATTGTATCACTTTGTCAAAGAATTCCCAAATTTTAATTATGTTTGTAATTACTTTCAATTCCCATTCTAAATTTATTAATCTGAGATGACTTTTTAATTATATGTTAGATGTGTTAAACATTTTAATTTTGTGCTATTTTAGAATCACTTTTAATGTAATTGGTATTTTCTTTTCAATGCCAATTGTTGTTTATAACTGTTCATTTTTGTATAAATAGCACTGTTAAATTATATTTCTTATCAGTTGACGATGCTCGTAATGAGCGAAACCGGTCCTGACATATTAAATAAAGTGGAATGAAGTACAAAGGATTATTGTGTTTTTATTAATATAATGCCTTTCCACCAAGTATTGACAGTGAACACCCTAAAAGTGATATTATTATAATAAAAATACTGTGTAATAGGCGTCGGCTTATAAAATATAATAAAACACTCAAATATTACTATCAAATAGGTGATCTTCTAAATACATATAATTAGATTGAGAATATAAATTGCCTACACATGCTATATACTAAATATAAGATTATATGCTTATTTTATTAAATACAATTCTACATTACGCAGGGGCCTAACTATAAAAAAACGTTATCACGTAAAATATACCGTTGAGTTTATCTACAAATGAAATGATAATTTAAGAAGCACAAAGATAAATCACCATAATGAACATATAAATGTGTTTTTGTAGATAGGCTCCTGTTATCTTATTCCCTAGTATTTAATTTAACAAATATAATGAAATATTTTTCTGCGTTTTCACTTTTAACGGTTGAATAAAAACTGTCTTTCTTTATAATCAGCATCTGAAGTTTATAACTGCCTCCTTAACAGATGAGTCAGATTTGTCTGCCTGCAAGTGCAATGAAATACTTTCACAGTTTTAACCGTTGTTTGACGTAAAAATAAATAAAAACACCAAACACAAATTTAATACAATAGTAACATTTGCTTTGTGTGTGAGACATAATAGATTTATAAAAAATAACAATCAGGGCAATAAATAATATTGGCTCATGTAAGAATTGTTTTTAGATTTTCATGGTGAAGTTTAATAAATCATAAACTCATTATTTTCAAAGATGGAGGATGTAAAGTATTATTTTATTATAAACGAATGCTTTGTTATCACACTGTTGTCTAAATAGCATATTGATCTTCAAAAATTGATTTGTAGCATTATTGAAAGTAAACATACTTTATAGTTCAATCTATTCATATAAAAATACATAAATACTTCGATTAGGAAAGTTATTGAAAATTGATTTTAAAATTATGATGATGAAGTAATTCGTCGTCAACGCATAAATACCTCACATATGATCAATTTTACAAACTGAGCTAAATATGACATTGCAGAATCTGCTATGCGGTAGGAAATACTGTTATTTAATTTTAAATGTTTTTTTCATCTTATATTCCAATAATGACAAAACGAGAAAAACGTGTGGTTGAAATAGTGAACAAGGAAAATCTACAAAGCGTAATTTTAATATTTAAAAAAACAATCCCTCAAGCCCACAAAAAAACAATTTTGAGTTTCTGCTGAACAATTAAGTTTTTGACACATGGGAGGTATTTTCGCATTGACAACGTTATTATATATGTAAAAAAAACAACGAATAGAACTTTTTTTAATAAATCTTTTAGACACAATTAAATGTCGAAGTTCTACTGTAACGATTTGTTTTTCTATTGTTTAAATAATATTTTTGTATGTATTTTCATCACAGGGTTAAACTTTTTTGTTGAGACAAATGACACAAATGAAAACGGAATCTCTGAGAAGTTTCACGGATAATTTGTTGATGCTGCTAGCTGACTCTGCACTTGTGATAAATTTTCTTAATGAGCTTTTGAAAATTTCGCTTTGTCATATGACAGAATATGACGCTACCATTTTTTTTATATATATATTAATTAGAGAGCTTTTTTCTTACTTACAATTTATTTGAAAAAATGCAGAATAGCTGTTTTTTATCTTAATAATACTCAAGTTAAGATAGTTTACTCTCATATTTTTAACAAGTCTCGTATTTAAAAATCAATAAGAAAAAAATCGTTTGCTTATTAAAAACAGTGTTGCTCCATATTATAATATAAATATTTTATGCTATAATTTTTTTACTTAAATATATTATGGGTCATCTAGAGGTGAAGTGAGCCAACCAGTAAAAAATTTAAAACTTTTTTCTTGGACCTTTAAGTCATTTTTTTGTTTTTGTTTTTGTGGATTGCATATCGGTACCCTACAGCAATAGTGGGATAAGTCGAAAATATTAGTTTCGAGATAATTGAACTTTTAGCCTTGTGTTTTAAATAGCGAATTGTGATTTTATTTAGTTTCTTTAACGGTTTCTTTTGGTTGTTTTGTATACTATTATTTGTATCTTGTTATTTTACTAATATCGCTAATGCTTTGAAGTAACATGGCAATATCAATAATTGTAAATGTAAGATTTTTCTTTAAAAGTGGGTATTAAAAAAAAAACAGTGCTTTATTATAAAAGTTTACCTTTCAGCAATCGATTGGCATACTTATCTTAAAATCGACTTTTTTCACTTTATCTCACTGTTATATGGCAGCGGTATTTATATTTTACGGAGATAACACTATTCCAATGTGTATTATTTGAGATTACTTCACTTTTACGATACTTTAAGACGTATAAAATATTACAACGTATCTAGATTTTTTTTCTAAAATATCATTTGGCTCACTTCACTTCTAATGGGCCTTATTATGTTTTATTCAATATTATAAAAAAATGAACAAAATACAATATAAAAAATTGTTGCACAACACAATAATTCTTTCTTACACTATTTCAGTTCATTCTTTTGAAAAAATACATTGTCATTGAATAAATTCTTTATAACCTAATCCAGCAATGTATATAATAGAAAACGAACACGAAAACAAGAAACGAAACCAACCTTATTCTAAACATTTTCAATCTATGACAATGGTGTTATGAGGTATAAAGCCTTTTATTTCCTTCTACCGCGCCAAGACAGTGAACAAACTCCACCCCTGTCGTGTTTTCTATACGTTCTTCTCCGCGTTCAACCCCTTTCTTTTGGAGGGATAGTCCCATTAACGCCTCACGGTATCGATTTGCGACAAACCGTCCTGGGACAGAGGTGTGAATACGCTGAGTGTTTAAGTTTGTCGGACAACGGGTTATTCAACGTAAGGTCTATCGAGAAAAACTAAATCGCGACGTGTAATTTTATTTGCAGACGCAATTTATGTGTTCTGCCGCTTTTAATATAATGGTTTTATTACATTTATTTGGCGGATCATATCGAATATAAACGAATACTAGCTGTAAGCCCGTTGACCTCAACGGGGGTATTTTTGTTGCATTTTTAAAAAGTCAGAAAATTTACTGGCGTGAAAAATAAATTACAAACCTGTTCATTGAATAAGCCAGAAATTCTAAAAGTAAAAGAAATATATCTCGGTGAATATATCGACAGCCCTGCAGTATTTAAATTGTAAATTATTTAATTTTTGGAATAATGTTTAAGTTTGCTAACAACTATTTTACGTAGTAGGAGAAATAAGCCATGGGGCATATGTATATTGACAGCCCTGCAGTATTTAAATTGTAAATTATTTATTTTTTTAAATAATGTTTGAGTTTGCTAACAATCATTTTTCATAGTAGCAAAAATATACCTCTATTATATAAAATGTATATTTTATTCAACTAATTTTCAAGTACGCTAACAAATATATTTCTTAGAAGAAGAAAAAGACCCGAGGACATTAGTACGAGCATATTTGTGATTATTTTATCGACTATAAATATACATATAAAACAAGGCCGAAAATATTATATGAACATTTTTTTTTATAATAAATGAACAGCTTTCACAATTTAACATGCAGGTCAGGCATTAATCGAACATTAAGAATTTTAAAAATGAAACGTTAATTAATATTTTTTTGATAAATTTGAACGGATGAATAGATTAACTTTTATCATAGAAAATTAAATGGATAACATCGCAAGACCACATTCCACAGTTCATATTCTTAAATTAAAATTTATTGAAGGTTAGTATTTATGTAAATTGAATTTACATAAATATATAGCAAGAATGTATTTTAAAATACGCCCCTGAGACATTTTCAGGACGTTGTTGAAAGCTTTTAACACTTTTTTTCTGTGTTTTTCTTGCAGTTATACTATCTTAGTGTCTGGTGAATTTGGGTAACATTTCAATGTAGCCTTGCAAATATAACTATCGTGTAAGTTACGGAGAAACACAATATGATTTGAAAACTATGGAATGCATCACAAAATAATCTTAAAAACTTAATGTCATAAAACTCGTGATAAAATGATACTTTCCTTAGTGTTATTTTGTTCTAGCATGACAATTGTATTCCGCTTTAAGATCGAAAAACATCGTTAACCATTTCACAAAAACACTTCTCAACTTGGAAATGCAAACTTAAATAACATGACGTTTGTGAAGTAGTTTTTCGATTTAGTCAAGCTGAATTTTATCACTTTTCGACTCGCACAATGCTCTTTGGAATAAACAAGTTACGTACACCTGAGTTGAGCGTAAGTTAAATTGTTGCCAAAGAAAAATGTCATCTTCCGGGGGTGTGTTTATGGTTGTGAGAAATGTGGCATATTCGAAAAGTTTTAATGTCTGCAGAAAGGAATGCAAAACGGAGACAGTTATGGAAGGATTTTGGCAAATGCTCCTTGGAACTTAGCATATAAAAAGTGCATTAAATCAATCATTTTAAATATATTCTAGTATATCTCCTTAAGATATTTCACTTTATAATATCCTCGCTTGACTTATCAGTTTCAAATGGAATTTAGATCAAATCTTCTTAACTTATATCTTGGAAAGAAAAGTGCGTTGCAGCATTATAATACTCATATTCGTTCAGATTTAACAAGCAAAACCAACAATGTAATAATCACATCGCTTAGACTCACCATTTTATAAATTCTTTTACGACACTTTAATGAATGTTTTTTTGTTTTATATTATAGTTAGCATTAGGGATTCTAAAGTCTCGGGTTTTTCAAAGTCCCGGGACTCGAGACGTGATAAAGTCAAAGTCCCGGGACTTCCCGGGACTTGGGACTTTTATTTCTCCTTCAATAAAATTATAAATTTATTTAAATTAAATATTTGTATGTATGTACTAAAAAGGGATGATAACGGTACATGTATTGAAAAAATAACAATGAATTAGGTAAAATTATGACCGTTACTTCACAAATCACAATACATACAGCTTTTATACCTTTTTTTGTCCTATTGAGACATTGGTAACTTTGTACAAAAGTGAAAAACATTTGTAAATAAAACAGAATCAGATGATAGACACCAATGTAAATTTATTTTAAATTAAAATTAACTTTTAAGGTCACACTAGCGATTGCTTGCATCCAATTTTAATTTGTTAGAATGGTTTTTTTTAAATTAAAATATACAATTTGGCTTTCTTAAGTCCCGGGACATTTAACAACAAAGTCCCGGGACTTAAGACAGCAAAAAACCTTAAAAGTCCCGGGACGTCTCGACACAGAATCCCTAGTTAGCATATTTGTGTAGTATATTTAAACAAACGTGAATGTGATACATTTAACAAAATATAACATCTTTCTGTCGCATTTTACATAACTGTAACATTTTTTCCGGTGCTTCTTTTTATATACCACCATCATATATTGAATTAAAACATATTTTACTTGAGGCATTTATTGTAATAAATTATAAATACCTAATAACACTGATGAAACCAGTAAAAAGAGTATTAACTGTTTGTGGGACACTTGTAAATAACTACCATTAAGATGCGATGAAAAATCTAGAAGAATATTCTGAAAAATAATAACAGACTCTCCAATCAACGTGTTGCCAAGGGCGACGAACATAAATAATCATGCGTTTTTCGCAAGAGCGATTCATAGCGAAGCTAAAAACTTGCCGGAGGAAATCTGGGTATACGTAAATTTTTTGGGTGGTGATAATATACGCATATATGATAGTTTCACTCAAGCTAAGGTTAGATTCGGGTATACATAGAGGCCTTAAAGTCAAACAAGGTTAACTAGAAAATAAGTTTCTTCCTTTTTTTTTTCGTGATAGTCAAACGACGTTATGTCAATAGTTTCTTATTAAACTACCAGTAAAGGTTTACGATAACTAAATAAGGTTGTCTTTTTCTAATGTTTTTGAGATTATAGCTAAAAAATTTGGCATCACCATAAGGAATATTATAATTTATTAACTTTACGTTAGGTTAGGTAAAAATGGATACTAAAGCTTTTTATTATTGTTATGTTTAAGTTTTTCTGAATTGTTAATGGTCTGTTCTTAAATATTATGGAACTCAATTTATGAGATATGGTTTTACAACGCTTATTATACATACTAGGGCTTATACAAAAACTGGTTTTCGAATATTAATATTGTTTGAAAACCGGTTTTATCCGGTTTTAGAAGTTTTACAAAAAATGAAACATTCAATTAATAGCAAGGAAAAGTTATTTTTTTTATGTTGTTTATTTATATATGTAAATAATAAATACAAAACAAGAAATTATTTGGTGTTACTCTTCAGAAAAAATGATGTAAGAAAACACAAAGCGTCCACTGATAGTTTTGTAACAAAATGTCCTGATATCGAAAATACCCTTTTGCTGGGTAATGATGTGGGGCACATGGTCTTAAGCCGTCAAATAAAATATCCAAATTTTCTGTTCTTTTGTTTATAGACTCGTTTATGGGAAATTCGGCACAACCGGTTACGAAGTTGAAAAACCGGTTTTAGAATGTCGCAAATTTTGCAAAAAAACCGGGTTTTGAAAACCGACAGGCCCTAATACATACGTTTTGCGTAGACGAAATCAAAGCGAATGCAAAGCGAAATGGTTTCCATCACTATGGTAACCACTCCGCGATATGTTTGTTTGATATTTTGATTTGCCGTAAGCCGTGTTCTATTCGCGTTCGCTGTAAATTCGCCCACCCAAAACGTAGCGTTAGTCATTTAACAAAACAATACAAATAGAGATTTTTAAGAAAACAATACTAAAGGGGTGCATGTATCACTGTGGTCTAGTTGCTTAGAGCTTGCTCTACCAATCAGGCAGGTCTGGATTTGATTTCCGGTGATGTCAATGTTGAATTTAGAAATTTTCAATTTAAATTTGATATCTAAGACATGGTTGTTTGTGATGTCAATTTTCCTTGATAATATCTCAAGTGACTTACAAAAAAATAATTGTCGAGTGTATCTCTTCAACTGAAAAATATTTGGCGCATTGCCATTGGCTGTAATGCCAAATATTTTTTTAAATAAATAAAAAAAGAACTGCCGTTCACATTCAAACAAGCTTCAGTCATTCAGCGTTTTAGTTTTACTTTTTCGATATAAATTGAAATGATATTATTTTTTTACTCGGTGGCGTTGTTGACCTTGCAGTGTCTTTATATTTTAATTTTCATGAATGTCATTAATTTTATTTATAGCATGGGTTCAAATTCGTTGAGTTGTGAACCTTAAAAGAGCCTTAAACTGCCTAAAAAAATACATTTATGAAACGTTTTTCACTCTTTTGTGAAAGCACTCTTATATCTTACAGATTTTTTCTACGAGAACTGTTAGCTACTCAGTTGATCAAACTCTTTTTTTTCAACGATAGTAGGGATAAAAGGGTAGATCTAAAACAGTGCTAGTGGTCAGCTCATCGCTCTTGCTACACCCGTTTTAAGATAGAATAGGTGGAAGGTGATGCATAAACTATCACATAACTATGCTTTCGGACAGAAATCTATAAATCGAATTTAAAATCAAACTGTCACCAACTGTTTAAAAAAATACATTTATGGCATGTGTGCAAACATTCTCAGATCTGCTATTCGTAAAAGTCGTGTCAGTCAATTTTAATCAAAAAACTTATGGGTTATTTAAATTATTTTATAAATATCAATTTTGATGAATATTTATCTTTAAAATTTAAGAAAAAATAAAAAAATATTTCCATAATCAGATTTAAAATTTGGCTTATTCCAATTTGAGTGTTGTCTTTTACTACGACAGAATACAAAGTAAAGAAGAATTGCTAATATGCCAATTTTCAGATGGAATATAGGTGTTTGCCGTGCGGTTTTATTACGCAAATTTCCCTTTCGTCTTTATGATATGAATAAGTTACTCTAATTCAATAACTGTAATAATTTACACCACCCTTTTGTATATTTTCTCTCTCTTGTTCCGCCATATTTCAGATGAACCACTTTATTATTCAAAAACAGCAGAAAAGTGTTTCAAAGAAATGCATTCTATATATTGGACGATCTCATGAATAATCGATTTTTCTGGGAAGTTTTCAAGAATTGATACCCTAGAAATACCAACGTTGAAGGCGAAAAATTCTCGGACATTTTTGCTTGGATATATTGTTTATATTTTTCTCAGTGAAACTTTTCGAAGCTTTTAAATAATGATATTATTTTAACGAGCGAAGGAAATAAGGTAGCTTACACTATACAACATGATAAATGTCTGACATTTTGACAAAAGCTCCTCATTATTAAAAATTATCATTAGCTTTTGTCAATTTGATATGGTATAAAAGATTTTAAGCTGCAAATTCAGCTTCAACTAAAACTTTTACGCTAAAAAAAATCTTATATAATTTGTATGTATCAATTAGTTACCATAATATTTTTGAACATTCAACAGTTCATTATTTTAGTTAGGACTATGTCATCCTTGTAATTATAAGTATCACTTGGTTAGCGTTGAATTATTACTTAATAAATTGTACAGCCAATTTTCATTTCAGCGTCTTATCGATTTCATATCATCGCATAGCTGTGACAGAAAATTTGAGTTATTTTTGGTACTTGAGCGTCATATCCAACTTCTGGATATGTCACGTATTCAAAACTATGAGTCAAATGCATGCTTGTGTGAGCACAAAAACATTAATGTTTTTCACTTTTCTCAATAATATATCTGATCATATCCTACGATATGAATTGCAGTTTTTTTTAAATCTGAATTAATCTTTCACGTGGAACATAAATAGATAGTTATTTTTTTTTTCGAAGCGTATTAAAAATCTAAGCATTGTATAAAATAACCGTGTAAAAAACGATAGAATATTATATATGAACAAAAAACATAAACAAAAATGTATTTACAATATAAAAAATACAACTTATAACTTTGTTACTCCACTTGTGTTACAGAATCTTACACGTGCTTTGCTTCTTTGGTAGTTTATTCGTAAACGTTGCAATGGTCTAATGATGCTTTTCAAATAAGCAAAACACGTGTCACATTTTGTAAGACAACAGATGGAATAACAAAGTTGTCAAATTTTATTTTATGTTACAAAAAACCTTGTTATTTTAAAAACGGTACAACTTTTTAGTATAGATAATTGTGCTCAAAATGTAATAGTAAAAACCCAACGAAAGAGTCCTCAAAATATTATTCATACAATTGTATTTTATCTAAGAAGAAAAATACTATTTATCACTACTTGATTACATTCACGCACGCTTATGTGGGACTGGACGTAAATTGCTTTCATCGCTATTAATACGATAAATATTAATTTTAGCACGTCGAATGTGTTAAAACCAAATGAAGACTTTCGTTACTTATTATCGTCATGTGTTGATAAATTTCGTGTTATTAGGAAATCTATTATTCGTTTATTTTTTTTCTATAAATCGAACTACAACAAATAAATCGTCTAAAATATAGTATTTTTAGTGAACCATTTTAAAAGCGTGTAAAAATTCTCAATGCAATTGCGACTTAACATTTTCATGTACGATATCAAAGTTACATTGTGTATTGATTAAATGTTCATTTACATCAAAGGTGAACATGTTTTACATTTATTTTATGTCAAGGATCATTTAACCGTATCAACTAGGGTCTCCAGTGCCGGGATTGTGACAATACTAATCTCGTGATTCGGGATTGAAAAAGTTACAGAAAGTTGAGCGAGCTCTAAAAGAAAAGGTTGCTAAAAGATTTTTTTTTAATTAGAAATTTACAAAAGGCTAAATAAAGAAAGGCTCTCACGCTATTCACTTTGGGAAATCTGCAAATTCATGGTTTTTTGAAATCGATATGAGATTATTTTGAAAAATCTTACGATTTTAAAATCGTCGAACAAAAATTTTCTCATCCCGGATCACAATTTATACACGATTTTATGTTGAATTTTTCTGGAATCCTGGATTGTAAAAATTGAAAATCCCAAGATCCGGGGATCACAAATAGAGTCCGGCATTGGAGACCTTAGTATCAACTAAATAAATTCATTGTTTACTTTCAAAACACATACTAACTTGCATTCTCATCTAAAAGTAAATCGAAGTATTTACTATAATTAATTTTAAATTATCGCTAGTAAATAACCATACAAAACCGTATAACCTATTTCCGAGCTATACTCTCGATAAGCATGATATTGCTGCTACGTGCAAGAATTGGTATTTCGTGTATTCGCAAATTAAACCAAAAATTCGTGACCAAATGTAGTTACATGGGTCACAGCCCTACAATTATTGCAAGATGTTGAATCAGGGGTCCTTTAATAGAATTGACAATTACCACGAAAGCCCGAACGGATGTGCGTGTATTCCAACTAATACAAACCCGCAGAGGTATATATTTGAGGGAAGCTGATAACTGTGTCTTTTAGATCAGGGATGCCCAACTGAAATCACTTGGTGGGCCAAATAAAATAATGCATGTGCCAAATAAATATTTTTTGGCCCAATAAAATAATGCATGGGCCAAGCATAAATATTTTGAACGTCAATAATAATATGATGTTTTTTTTTGCATTAATATTAACCTTTTCAGTACCGTATATACATATATCACATGTTTTTAATTATTTTTTTTAAAATAGGGCTCATGGATTTTATGCATTATGTTAAAAGTTTACGTATAAAATGATATATCAAGTTGTAATTTTTCAAGTTGCATTATCGAAATTTCTTATATTTGGTTTTTCTTTCAGGGTTTTCACAAGCATAAATAAATATAATTTTTACATTTTTATAAAAAAAAAAAGTAAAAGGGACAAATTCTTGAAATTCAAGTATAAATTTAAAACAAAAGAATGGATCCTTTATGTCGATTTCATCATAAGTGGTAGCCCTAGTGACACCTACCGCAAGACTTCTAAAATAATATCTTTTTCAATAAGATCAACCAACAGCAGGTTCATTTTTCTTGCAGAGATATATCGTAGCTATTCACACAAAAAGAAATATTGTTAAAATTCTTACTGGAATAATTTTGAATACAAAGTGTCCTTACGGTATTAGTGGTGCGCCTATGTAGCGGCCACCATGACCTTAGCGGTTAAAGAAACACCTTACCTTTTTCTACGAGAACTGTTTCAGTCGTTCAACCTTTGTTTTGCAAAGAGAGTACTACTACTACGAATAGAAGAATAAGGCTAGGACAGTACTAGTGATTAACTTATCACTCTTGCAACTATAGATTTTGTTCAGAGGTATGTAATATTTGAATTCACGAGCAACCATCCTATCCTTTTAACAAGATATAGTGAAGACAATGCATGAACTGTATCCGACAAACAAACGTTGAGCGAGTGAATAGAAACCGGCCCTGGCATAAAAATTGGTTGAATGGTAATGATTTACTTTATAAAGCTTTCGTTATTATTGATAATGAATTTCCACAAAGCTACTACTAGAACCAATTCAGTATTTAAATATCTGAAATGACTACTTATAATAATAAAATCGTTTACAGTGAAAAAATATATTTTTTTCATAGTATAGGCACATTTCCTAAATATTGGTTTCCGTAAAACAAAGATCTATATGCAATTTACAATTTTTAAAATGGTGGACAAAAATAGCTGTCAGTGTCTATAACACTGACAGCTATTTTAGATAGACTAGATTACTAAATAATATAAATAAACAACGATAAATGAAAATAAACGTACATAATTGGCAAGTTGCAGTGTGTTTTCTCTCTAGTGTAATATTTTGTTTTGCATATTAAGCCCCGAGGGCAACAAGGTTCTAAGTGTAGATTTTTGATGTAACAAACAATCAATATATACCCTTAATGGTACTTGGAAGACTATCTTCTTGTTATCTTTGTTTTGCAAAAAAATCTACTCTTAGATCTTTGTAGTTCTCGGGTCACGATATAGACCCTTATATTTCATAAGTCAATAACTATTCAGTTGTCATTATCTCAACCTTTTGCCAAAGGTTTCTATACACGAGATAGATTTTGAAATTGAATTTGTCTTTAGAATGATTCGGAATTTTCGGTTATTTGACTCATCGATTATCCTTTTCCAAATCAGGGAGGTAGATTGTTACCTTTAGTTATTCAAGTAGTATAAAAGATATCAAAAAGCAATAAAAATACGCAGGTATTGTCGGGATTTAACGAGTTGTGTCGTCTCATCCAAATAACAATGTTTGCGCGCAGCACGGGCACAATGAGCAAGTCTCAAAAAGTGGGACGCACCCCGGGGACAGGGAGGGTCGCTCCATTAGATATTCATTCAGTCGACCGGCAAGCTAAGGGATAAATTTATGGGTGGATTTGAGACAATTGAATTATTCAAAAGACCCTCCCGACAAGGGCCGGGAATAACCGCACTGGCGGTCAAATGGTGTCAACCGAAAACGGGCGGCGCTTTTTTCTATTCCGTTGGATATGACTTGATTTTGAATATATTATTATTATGATTTCATGTCCGACAATAGACCTCTACTGATTAACAAACCCTAAATTGAAGGGGTCAACTGAAAAGTTACGTAAACAATATAAATCTTGAACTGAGACAAATACGTTCATTTTATGTAATATTAAATTTGAGCATCTTTAACAATATTATTTTTAGCATTCTACATTCACTAAAACCTCTATAAACATCATTTAACAGCTTTTTTTGAGTTGCGTCTACTTTCCATCGACCATTCTTATTACAATTGCATCGCGAATAATTGATATATAAATTAAGAAAAGACAATATTTCTTTGTACTTTATTTATAAAGGTCAGGACCGGTTTCGCTCATGGTGAGCATTGTCAAGTGATAAACATAATTTAACAGTGCTATTTATACAAAAACAAATTGAATGAAAAGGCGTAAACAACAATTGACATTGAAAATAATTTAAATTACTGTGGAAATGGCTATATAATTACACATAATTAAAATGCTTAACGCCTCTAACATATAATTAACAAATCATCAAAAGAGTAATTTGACTTATGGTAATTACAAACATAATTATAATTTCAGAAATTTTGACTAGGTAATATAAAATACTACATTACTAAAGTTAATTTATTATTTATAAAGTTTATTTTTTTGGGATTTTACACACTCTCAAATACTGACGTTGAGCGATTTCTTACCAAGAAATAAAATAAAACCAAACCCATATAATTCAAATAAAAAACAAATGTATATTTAGCATCAAAGCTAACGCTGAATATTATAAAGTAAAAAAATATACAATAAAAATTGAAATTTACATTTAAAAAAATCTAAATTCGGCATTGAATATATTGGGACTTGAACACAGACTCTTTTGATGGCTAGGACAAAGCTCTTACCATCTAGATTCTAGACTAAAGAGAGCGAATTTTGTGTATTATATATTATTTATTAATTGTAGAGCAGTTACTTATTTGGATGTCATTAGCCAAACTACTTTTTATAAACAGCCATTATCAGTCAAAGGTGACCATTATACTATTGTATGAATATATTATACAAAAATTTTCCATGTTATTAATTTATTTTAATTCAAATTAAATGGCGCTTTACAAACACTTCATTGTACATATTCAAATATTTTTTTTTATAAACTAGGTACATTTTAAATAAATAATCTTTTTTTAATTTAAAGTAGCAATCGTACAACGTAAACCACTGGATAAATGTTTATGCGGCAAACATAATTTACATTATCACATAAGAAAGCTTCGCAATTTTTTTATTTGGCCAGCCTGAAATTGGAGGCTGTATCACGACATCAAAGCCTATTCATCACGGAAAAAAGCTCCCTCGTCTCGTTTACAGTCGCTACGTTTTCGTCAACATTTGTTTACTTGCCTATCTCTTAGTCTTAAAGGAAAATTTAAGTCTTTGTACATATTTAAAACCTGCTATTTATAGCTGAGAAAAATTGTCCAATATATTTGAGATAAGCACTATCTTTTTCATCATTCAATATTCATTAAAAACTCTGAAAGACACCTGAGAATATTCTGAGAAAACACCGTGTTTATTATTGGTAGCTATTTACATAAAATAAATACTACGATTTACAGCTAAAGTTTTAAAAAAACACGTTATTGAAAAATTTAGATTAGAGCATCCAATTCCGGATTCTTTTTGTGATCCCAAAATTTTGTGAATAATAATTTCTTCAATCTCAGGATCACGGGATCCCAGGATTAAACATTCAACATAAAATCGAGAATTTTTCGCTTGGCGATTTTGAAATCTTGGGATTTTTCAAACAATTTCTTGTCGATTTCAAAAACCCAGGAATTTTCGTATTTCCAAAAACAAAACTACGTGAGACCTTTTTTGTTTTTTTAGCTCTTCCGAGAATTTCGAATCCAATTCCCAAACTGAACGACGCGAGAGCGTTTTTTTATCCTAGCTCAACTTTCTCTAATTTTCTCAATCTCAAAATCCCGGGATTAGCACTTTTACAATCCTGGGATTGAAGGTCCGTACTAGGATATAGTAATGTATCAAAAAAAGGCAAATTAAGAACATTCCATTCATTTTTATTTATGTTTTAATTTTTTAATTAACAATTACCAATTTTCAATTGTCAATAGTGAATGAAAAAACCTGCAAATATTCAATTATTCTCTAATCTTCATACATATTTATCTTGAGAAAAACTTTAGAAAGTACTTAACGTGAGCGGCAGGTTTTTTTCTATGGCCACACTTTCACGTTATCACGTTGGCGCCACCGGTCAGTCGACTGGCTGCCTCGTGATGTCACGCCTGCTTACCACATCGTGACAGGAATAAAATTCTTTCTATAACATGCAATTTAGTTGGTATAATACAAATTCATTACTCAGCACTTTCATATAATTTTACGTTTGATGTCCTTAAATAGTTAGTTATCAATAAAAATACAAATCTAGTTTAATATCGGCAATGGAATCACAATACCTTTCTTTAGTGCTAAAATTGAAGAAAATCAACACTTCTCTAAGAACAACGAATGTTGCTGTTTTTTTAGAAAAAATGTAATAAATTCTTCAGTGATTATTTCATTGTGTTAAGGGTGACTGTCACGGTCTACGGCAACACATAAAATTAAATGACTTATTTACATATATTCGTTTATTTGATAGAATCTAGCTGAAAAGGATTTTTAAATTATCCTAGTTGAGTTAAACATTTCTTTTTATTATATGTTTGTAAAAAGTGCCGTGCTTAAGTGGTTACCTCCTACTTTGTTAAAAAAATATCCATTTGATAATTACTATTTTAACATTGAATTATTTATGAATGTCCAATAAAAGCTGAAAAAAAGGTTAATAGTATTATTAACCTATTTCATTCTGTTTACGTTTAATATTTTTTATTAAATATACAGTGCGTTTTGGTTGAGGTGAGACTTTTTATTTAAAAAATCTATTAAAAAAATATCAAGAAACTGCATAAGCACGCCTCTGACTCCTCGTTCATTTACAGATAAGTTTTATTACACTATTAACAAGCTGGTACCCGGCAAGCGTTGCAATGCCACTCAAAGAAAGAAAGTGTTTATTGGATATATAATATGTTTTCGGTACACAATACACAATCTGCTTATGGATACACAATATGTTTTCTTTTTCTGTCTGTTTGACGTTTGCTGCCGATTGTCTATAGTATGACACACAAGCCACCCACTGTCATCTATTGTACTATGCCTATAACCATCGCGCAAGCAAAAAGTTTGTCAAAGTTTTATTGCAATCGGATGAAAGTTGCCAAGTTGCGCATAAAGTACAAACAAACATTCATTTTTATATATATTATATATGATAACAACATTGAGTTAGCTTTAAAACGGCTTTGAGTATAATTGTATGCATTACGTGACGCATAAATAAGAAAAAATTTAATATTAATTGAGATTTATCTTGTACATCTTTTTTTTATTTTGTATTTTTTTATTATATATTATTATAGTTATATTATTATTATTATAGTTATATTATAGTTATATTATTTTTTATTTTGTACATCTGTTTTCTTATAATATATTATGATTTTCTCAGCATTATTTGGTAACAGCGACTAAATGTATTTTTATTGATATTGTTTCTCTCTTGTACATTTTGCGGAAAAGTTTCCTGCTTATTCTTGCAGAAAGTGTGTAGTAAAATAACAATAATTTTAAAAATATAATAACAGTTACTTCCACTCAATAAATGTCGGTTTTCGCGAAAGTCTTTGTAGTGACTCGCGGTTGAATATTGTAATAAACCTTCCAATTCAAATTGGTTGAAAGTTGAAAGTTTTAACCACTAAGCAGTGTCGTCAAACTTTACAGATGAATATTTTCTGTAGCACAGCAAAGCTCTTTAAACTTTCTAAAACACCCGTTTAAATGGTGTTTGCAACTTATTGTCTGTTTATCAATTTGAATTTTTAAAACGGCTTTGTACTTTTTGATTAAAATTTCTTTTACATTATTAAATTCTCTTTGTATTTTTATCTTGAATTTTTTCTTCTTCTCATAAAAAAATAATGATGAGTATTATTATCAGCATAAAAACATAATCTTCCCTTCCAACTCGATTTTATAAAATTAACTGATTAAAAATCAATTCGTCAGATGTTATACCTTAAAATCTTACATTACATTTAGTCTAAATATGCTTCACCTACTTACACAATAAAGTAAAGAATGATAAGGCTAGAACAAAGCTAGTGGTTGACTAATCGCTATTGCTACACCCAGTTATTAAAGGATCAGAATAATGAGAGGAGAGGAAATAATGTGAATTGACATCACAAACACCTAGTCTTCGATCACATCTTTGAATTTAATAATTCTCAAATTCACTGTGATCTGACCGGGAATCGAACCCAGACCTGCGTGATCGGTAGAGCAAGCTCTAACCAACTAGGCCACAGCAGGCGACAAGTTTTAATTTTATGGATCGTTGAAATTGAAGACTCATTTGAACAACAATTGATTATTTTTTGAAATACCAAGTAGTCAGCAAAACAATGTACAAGTGCATAATTTTATCATAATCCATCAATATTTATAATACTAATATTTATTTACCTTTTTTTATAATTTACCTATACCAAGTACAGGTTGGTTCTTTAACCACCACCATTATATGTTTTAACAGCTGTTTCGTGGCTATTTTCAAAACGCAATAACGACCAAATAAAACAATCGGTTTTCACCTTACGCAGAGTTGTACATGATTGAGATTCAAATCATTATAAAAGAAATTGCAATTTCACAAAATTCATTTATATTCCGACTAAAAGTTATTTAACTACAGTTTTACTGGTGAACATTTTCCAGCTGATTATTTTTGTACACGTGTTAGTAATTGAATAATTTATTATGAACTGTGTTGATAAATTGGACGGTTTAAAGTACTGGCTAATTTATCA
Organism: Himalopsyche anomala; assembly: GCA_031772345.1. Classification (NCBI taxonomy): domain Eukaryota; kingdom Metazoa; phylum Arthropoda; class Insecta; order Trichoptera; family Rhyacophilidae; genus Himalopsyche; species Himalopsyche anomala. Next base: position 5,146,383 of record CM062825.1, read on the forward strand.
AAGAAAACAACAACTAACTCTGGGCAAAATATTTTTTAAAAGTAAATATAAAGTAATTTAAAACTGAAAAATGTCTGTCTGACAGTCATAATTTACGTTTTCCAGCAGAATTTGTGATTTTTAATTTATTAACAAAGAATCCTGAAAGAAGGTGTACCATAATAAATATTTCCTGGCAATACAGAATAGAATGCAATTTTTACCGTGAAATATGAATAACCCACTTTGAAAAAGGTAGCTTTATCTGCTCCATATATAAGGAATGCGGAATACTCGCTTTGGAAACATTTCGAAAAATATGTTTATCAACGCATTTTGAGTTTTCAAAGTTTTATTTTGTTGTTTTTCACAGGGAGATCTACGTTTTTATTTTTCCACTTATACTGCAGGGTGGTTATAAATTTTCAGCTCATTCCGAGTGTTTTTGTGTTTGTGATCTAGAACTCTCCACTTTAAGGATATTTATTGTGCGAACTTCAAATAAAAAAACGAAAAATAGTTATCATAACATGAATGAAATCGATGTCGTGTTATTTGAGAAATAAATTTATTAATGTTTTCATCGAATAGGAAACGAACTTAAGCCAATAATTTATTATTAAATACAAAATTGATACGTAATCATCTTAAGTGCTCCTTTCTTATTGAAGCTAATAGGCATCCAAAAAAGTAAAGTATAGTTTATCAACCATTTTACAAATTTAAAGCAATTTTCGATAGCTTATCCATAAAAAAAAACTTTTAATTTTCATATTACTATTTTTAACGCTTTTAATCCACTTCTTTCCCAATGTGAATGTGAAGGTTTGCTTATGAAAGTATCTCATCAGAATTTTTTTACGAGAACTGCTTTTTACTCGGTTGCTCAATATCTTTTTTTAAAATTAAATAGGCATATGAGGACAAGACTAGCGGTAAGTTAATCGTTAGTCTTGTCCATAACTTGTCGTATTGGGATGATTAGAGGGAATTTTTAAACACCACAAACACATATGCCTTCAAACAGAAATTTATTCATATTGAGAGTTGAACCCGTGGGATCCGTCGTGAAAGTTAACGACGTTGACCACTGGTTCGCGGACCCCAATATTTTTGACGCTTAGGTTCAAGTAAAAACTTACAGTCAGTTTCCTGTTTTTATTACTTAATATATTTTTCAATTTAAACAATACATTAACACTAACGATGTACATCAAACCAAAAGTACTAGTGTGTAGCTATAATTATAAAGTTATAAAAATATAAACTTTTAATGTGCGAATCTCATTTGTAAACATTTTAAGTTGAGTTATATGAATATGAATGTACTACAATATTTTATTTTCACGTCTTCAATATATATTTATTTAAACATAAACATTTGTTCACTGTCAATACTTGGTAGAAAGGCATTATATTAGTAAAAACACAATATTCCTTTGTACTTCATTCCACTTTATTTAATATGTCAGGACCAGTTTCGCTCATTACGAGCATTGTCAACTGATCAGTTAACGATGCTCGTAATGATCGAAACCGGTCCTGACATATTAAATAAAGTGGAATGAATTACAAAGGAATATTGTGTTTTTACTAATAAACATTTGTACTGTTACAATAACCATATGTTTCTGGACATATTGTATTTTATATTCATCTGTGAAAAACTCAGTCAAACTTTTAGTCGCTCAATGGGAGTTGGTGCAAAAGTTTAAGTTGGTGAATTTTTCAAAAAACTGAAACAAAGTACGAGATTTGTTTCAATCACTGCGTAAGTTTCGGGCGCAAAGTGTTTGTGGAGCTTTCCTTACTTCCCTCGTACGAGTGCTCGAAGTTTTACCTTCTGAGGTGCGATTTGGTACACATAAAAACCATTTGTCTTATTAAAATCGTTGAATAAAAAGTACTTTATTTCCCTAGCTGTACAACAAAAATGTGATATATTATCAATGCTTTGAGTCGATATTTGTTTAAATTTGAATATTTTATTTTTTATTAAATTGTTGACTTTTATATTATATTAAGCATTTGAATAAATTCGCTAAGAGCCCACCACTACAAACTTCTAAAAAATATGTTTTACGTTGGAAAATAAAAATAATAATCCTCATTTCTCTTTATTTAAATACTAGTTAATTCATTAAAAGACATAAACAATTTTGATACTAAACTATTCTTAAGTCTAGTCAGTAAGTGGATAAATATTCGCAATAAATTTTGTACAATTTCCAGTGTGTGTGTACTTTCATTACCTAAAATGGATCGCGTAAATTACACTGATTGACTATCAATTATCAATTCAATATATATTAGATTAACAGATTTCAATTTGTAAAATCTCTACAGTGAAAACTGGTGGGATTTATTTGGCCTATTTTGGTGTGTTTTTATTTATATGAATCAACATAAATCAATGAGTACAACGCAGAGCTTAGGTACATTTATTTGGTTTAAATAAACACTTCAATATTTTGACTTTTGAGACTTGAATATAAAGCAACCTTACTGTTTTTGTTTCGTTTTTTTTCAATTAAAAGCTTACCTAATAGTTAGGCAATGCGGAAATACTAAACATATATTAACTACTTAATGTATTTCTGTCTACGTAGCCTAGTGGTAAACGTCGTTGGCTTTAGTTACGAAGGTCACGGGTTCAAATCCTAGTACAGATACTTGTATAAATTTATTTTTCAATCGATTTATGAATTTCTGTTCGACGGCATGGATGTATGTGATGTCTTGAATTCTCCCTCCCAACCATCCCAGCCTAAAAAAACCGTGACGTAGTGAGAGCTATTAACTAACCACTAGTCCTGTCTTAGCCCTATCCTTGTATTCCTACTATATTATGAAAAAAAAAGATGTTGAACAACTGAGTAACAATTGGTTCTCGTGAAACACTTCTGTCGAAATAAACTCAATTAAGTGTTATGCTCCACATTGCGAGCGAATATGGTAAAAAAATATAATATCTAAAATTCTTTTTTGAGGAAAGGCTAATGTTTATACATTTTATCTAGTCTTCTTTACTTTTGTTATATTATAAGATTTAAAATTCTTCAACCGAAAATAATTGTAATTGTGTGGTTATAATGCAAAACGTACTATTTCCAAAACTTGAACTTTTCAGTAGAGTCAAATACAGTCTTATAGACATTTTATATCAAAACAAATAGGATCAGTCGATTCCTTAGGCTTGAATTACTCTATCTGCATACCTAACTCAATATCGCTCATTTTGCATTATATCCCCACAATTATTGATTGAATTAGCTTTATTTTCGTAAGGTCAATGATAATGGGTTAAATTCTATAAAGTTATTGGAATTATTTGATATCAATGACTATTAATATTTTGGCTTCACACTGGTATTGTCGTTATGCCAACGACATTAAGCCGAATTGCCTTTCAACCATTATTCTCGTAGAATGATTATCTGTTTTTTTTCATATATTAAAGGAAGAAGATATGTTCGTAATGTGTGGTATATTAGTCAACCACCTTAACTAATATCTGCTTGTTCTGTAAAAATGGAGCGAGCATTGACAAAGGGGAGGCAAAAAAATGGGGGAAAATTCCACAAAGCTGCGCATTAACAACCCCGTCACGTACTCTTAACCATCATTCCAAATAAGAGCAAGCCAGCGTCGATTCCTCCACATTTCCACAATACATTAGCCACTACATTTGTGATTTTGGCTTTGTTCCTGGTTAAAATATAACCGAAACATTTTCAATGTTGTCCAATTACTTGTGGACGTGATGGAGCTAAATTCCATACTAGAGCATTCAATCCTGGACCTCTTTTGTAATCCCGGCGTTGAAAATTACCATTAAATCTAAATCATTACATTTTTTGGTCATCGATTTTCAAATGGAAATTTACGGATCAAAAAACCTTTAAAAAATTACTCACTGACCTATTTTAAAAAACCAAGGAATTTGCGATATTCCGAAAATTTTAAATTGTGGGATCTTTCTTTTAGCTCCTCCGGGTATTTCAACAATTTTTGGCAGTGCCCACTTTTCAAAAAGCCAAGAATTTACCGAAATCTCAAATTTAAAAAAAGATTTCCGTTATATGCCGTGCTTATTGTCATGTTGACTAAATCAAAAGGAATCGTTGAAAGAATCTCAAGTTAAGTAATAAAAATCTTCACCTTGCACGTTGAAATTTCAGATTTTCAAATTTGATTGAATCTATCTCGTAAGGTTTATGTTAGAAGTCCATTTTTTTATATATTCTGTCATGCTACAAGATTACATATTAACATAAGTGCAAAAAAGTGTCGCTAGATAAAAACGCTTACTGACAGAAAAACAGTTTTCTCCCCATGACGCCAGATTACGACAGAATTTAAATTCCACGTCACTCGACTAACAGGAAAATCCCAGTGTGTAAGAAATAAACAAAAAAGTCCCGTATGGAAAAGTAAAAATAAAAATGTATTTCATTTCCACACTTTCCATTCAAAGTCTCGCGAATGTATTTTGGACCCGCTCATATTTGAAAAATCATTTCTTTATGTATTTTTTTTATTTCCGAAAGCAGGTAATAAATTTCAGTATTCAAGTGGTTGCCGGCTTTTGAGATTATTTATTTGAATTAGGAACGTGATTCGAGTATATATCGAAAAATTATATTTGTTCTCAATCTTGATTGATGTTTTCAACAGTTTCTATAAAACTTTTCCACCCTAAAACAAATCACAAAACGATTGGCTTGCAATCCATCTTTCTGACAGATAACTTATTTTCTACATATTACAATCTTAATACGAGTGATAAATGATTATTCGTCGTGAGCAAAACTCTATATTATCATCGTTATTGTGATATATAATAAAATATAGAGAATCACAATGAGTATGTAACTATTATTTAATTATTAATTCCTAATATATACATTTACATTAACTGAATAATTTACTATAAACTTTTAATAAGTAGCCTGTATAAAAGTAAGTAAGTTTCCAATTCTAGTTTCCTAAAAAAGTAACTAACCTCAGATTTAACTTTTTTAAAAGTGAAACATATATCTCTATACGCTCCTAATTCGGAGCATATATTCACCACACGGTTCCTTCATGATTCTTTATCATCCGCCAATCTATTTGCCTCCTCCCAGGTCTTTCCAGTGTCAGTAGTTTTGCCGAGTACATCTCAGTGATTTTCCACGGCGATAGGATCAATCCTTTTTCTTTTGGACGTTATAAGGGGCTGAATAGTCCGTTTTAGTTTGCTTCCGTAAGGTGCCATGACTTGCAACCGTAAAGCAGCACTGTCAAGATTCATGCGTTGAACAGGAAGCATTGGGTTATTGACCGAATATAACAGTGAGTTTTAGACTTTCCGCATTGTTTTGAAGGTTGCTCCAGCTATCCCTAATCAGATTGCGAGTTCTTTATGCGGATCGCTATCTACCGTTATATGTCTCGCCTAAAGCCATCGACTCTCTTGATGCTTTTTCTTACGCTTATCAAAGGGAATGGGTCCGTATAGGCAATATTGCAGAGTACGTTGGTTTTACTCACGTTTACATTAAACCATAATCTGGTGTACTGATTCCATGATTTTTTTAAATTATTAGGACCGAGTTTATTTCATATTAATAAATTTTAATAAATAATTTATTTCTCAAAATAATTAGCGATAGCTCTTAACACACAATTGAAAATTATTGAATAATCAATAACGACTATTTAAAAGTTTATAAAATAATTAATATTCCGACGTTTAAAAAACTAAGCGAAATTATTGTTTTAAAATAAAAAATGTCTTTTAACAAAATTCAAACGGTGAAACGCACATATTTTTAATTCGATAACCAATGGAATGTATTGCAATGCTAACTCTTTAAATTAAATAATAAGAAAAAGATTTTTTTAATAAATTTAAAATCTATTTGTTATTGGTTCATTATTCGTATAAACAAGAAAAATAGATTCACATAATTAAGAAAGTTTCCCATTATTTCCTGGCGTCAGCTTTTAAATGAGATTCTCTATTTCGTAAGACTTTCCGATGTGTATTAGTCTGTTACGTAAAATCCATTTCAGAAACTACTTCCTTAACAAAAGTTGCAATCGCAAGCATTTTGAATAAGGCTATTTATTGTCGCACTAAACTTTTAGTTAGAGTTTGTTTAAGACACCTGTCATGAAATGGTAAATCCACGATATACGCTTTTAAAAGTTTCTCTTGAAACTTTTGTCACAAACAAGTGGCTACCGTAAAACTATGCTTTTAATATTATATAACTAAAGTTAATTTTTCTAAAACATTTCTTCTTTTAAGAACAATTTTACAGAATCGATTTGTATCTTGCTAGTTAATACGGTTCTATAGGTATGTTGGGTCTACAGGACAGTGCTCAGCGTCTTTAGCTTTCATACCAGACCTTACAGACTCGAATCCCAGTACGAAATTTATTTTTTCAATCTATTTTTCGATTTCTATTCAAAGGCATGGATATTTAATTTATAGCTTGATAATTCGATTTTTTGTGTATTTCAAACTTTGCGATCTCTTGTCTAATTATCGTTCTTAAACAGGTGAAACACGTGTCATATTATGTAAGACAACAAGAAAATATTAAATTTATCAAGAATAAGCTATAAATTTATGTATTGTAATAATATTATGTTTTGTATTCATTAAATTTGTCAAATATATAGCTTATTTTTATCTGTCATTTTCATTTACACCAGTAAAAAGTATATTACTTAAAAAAAACATTTTTGAATTGAATCGTTAATTTATAACACAGTACTGACATCGCAAATTTATTTCGGGATATTTCAAAAAGGAAAACAACCTTACTCGTGTTAAATATGAATGAATACGTTTTCGGGAACGAGTACATGATGCGGGATTCTTTTGTCAGTGTATGAAAGGTGCGTGACTGCTGAAAAGCGGAAAAACCTCCACGAAAACGGTGTGGCAGATACATGAAGCTTAAATAACACTTCTTTATTAAAAGAATTAACTCTCCTGAATTCACACACTTTTTTACTTTAGCCTATATTTAGAAAGATAATAAATTATTTATTTATTTTTTTACAAATGTCGCTTAGTGGCAAAAGCCCAGTGTTTTTAATGTTGCGTTCAAATAAACAGTTTCGAATATGACATAAAATTTAACTTCAGAAAACTTTTTTATTCCACTGATTGTGTTACCAGGTTTGGTTAAACACAACCTACACATAGTCACTAGTAAAATAACAAAGTTATCAATTTTAACTAATTTTCTATTTGTTTTAATTAATTATCATGACACATACTGGTTGGTTAATTATGTGTATATTTAAAAAAATAAATAAACACATTGTTTAATGCAGAAAGTACCATTTAATAATTATTATTTTAATGATAATTATGATATAAAACAAATTGTGTTTGTCTATCATTAGTTACTCATAAATTTTAATTTCCTAAATCATCCATGAATCATTTACAATATAGAAATAAACAGTTTGCTTGGATTTTTTAAGTTTATCGATTTCTGTATAAAAACAATTACCATTAAGTTGGCCGAATCGCTACTATTAGTGAAATCCTTTTTTAGACTGATTTCTATTTTAATTTCTTTTTCATTTTTGTCCAGTTTTCCTAATGTTACATTTCTATTTCATTATTATTTAAACCTCGTTGTAATTTATTTGCAGATTTACTTAAACCGTTTGTCACACAATCAAATAAAACAACGTCTCAATCTAATATTGAAAAAACATTAAATCAGTAATAATATCTGCTTTCGAACTGCGTTTGTATATTTTCTGTTTGTTATAACCCTGAACAATTATATTTTCTTTCAGCAAACTATGAAAATTTGTACCACACCTTATTTAATACTTGAGTGAATATTACTAATTACAATAAGGAAATTTAATGAAAAGCCAATAGGAAAATCTAACGATATTAAATAAAGGTATTAACATACATATTGGTAATTCCATTCGAAAAATCTTGTTATTTTACGGATAGGATGTTCATTTTAAATATGACATAATATCTCACGTATGCCTATGACAATTTCAAAAATAAATTAACACTATTATTCAAACAAGCTATTATAATGCAAAAGTACTACGACACTACACGCTTAAAGTTTCTTTAGAAATAATGATAATAACGTGGTATGCTTAATACCAACTTGACAGTAGAGAAAGCTCTGTGCCTCTCATTGTTTTTAGTTATTCAGCCAGTGTCGACAGCTTTTCAATATGCATAGACAATAGACAAAACCTACACAAAACCTTTTTCACCTGACAATACTAGTTATTGTTTCATACCAGTGGCTGTCAAAATAGATCTATAAATAAATCTAATTGACTGCAAACATTTTTGTTCGATAAACATTTTTTTAGGTTAACAACGTCTAAGCAGACTATCCTAGCATAAATCGTTTAAATTTAACTGTTTACGGATCAGTTGTTTAGCCCATATTTTCAGTAATCACATAAATTGAAAGATGGCATTGTGAAACAATCAGTAGTTGGTGTATTCTATGTCTATGTAATGTTTCTAGGCTTTGGATTTTGATGGCGAGGAGAATAATACAATCATTTAAGTCTTGGGGTAAAAGCTTCATTATATCGGATGAGAAATCACAACATAAAATTTGCTAATTCAAAACTAAAAATGCAACCTTTTAGAGCAAAAGATAAAAACACAAAAGAACTACCGGTTGTAAGCTAATCAATTATGTTTTTATATAGTAATATGTAAATATTTAAAAATACATTTTTTCCCGTTTTCGCTTCCGATATAGAATACCATCAATTGATCTTGTTTTTGATTTTTGATACTAATGTTTTAAGTATACTGACATGACTCGTAATTTTTCTCTGAGTGCACTTAGCTAATTTGTGGAAATAAGTAAATGAAACACACTGCCGTACACACCGAAAGGCAAGCCAGCGATGGTAGGGATTAGAAAAGAAATTCAACTTTACGAAATTATGCGTTTATTTAGGGATTCACAAACATTTTATTTAAAATCATACAAAAATTTTACAAATGGGATTTAAATAACAACAATCAACATCGCCGAAATGAATAGAGAGTGACATTACAAAAAAAAACAAAATATTTTTTAACAAAATTATGTCGCCCGCGCAGGCTTTTTAATTACTACATTGAAATACGTCTTTTCAAATCGACGGCTCACAAAAGAAGGAAGATCCTTATCGATTTACAACTACTCCCTCCCTCGGCTGACTGTTGAGCGTCAAAAAAAATACATCGTTGCCTTTAGACAACGTTGCCAAAATAGTGTTGTCGCAAGCAAATCGCAATATCTGGAAATTATTACATATTGTTTTTTTAAAGTCATTAATTAAACTAAACTTTTTACTGTCGCCTGTTGTCATTACAAAAGGGATAGTCAGAGCTTCTGTTTATACAACTGGTACCATGTCAATACATATTCATTCCCTATTTCGTGTTAAATACAATGCCCTACATGTAAAAAAACCTTGCTGGCTAAAAAATTATTGTCTGACATTGGTATAACATTTATTTTTATTTTATTTGCGATTATTATAAAGCTTATTAATTGTTTAATTGAATATTTTAAAAATATTAAATGAAAAACTAAACTCTTTTCTTAAATATCACGCCTAATTAGCGTCGTGTGTTATTAGATCAATTCACATACATAATAAAGCAACACCTTATTTAAGCACGAACGTTTTTTTCATTACTATCAAATTATAAAAACAATATGTAAAACGATTTTTTTGTTTGCTGAGCTCTTGATGGATATTACAATTTATCATTTTTGTCATCTGACTGGAGTAATTACGTTTGTAATTTTGTATGGCACGACATGTGAAGCATTGTTGAAAAAACACTTTTTTTAATTATCTGCTTCTACTAGAAAGTTACAAATTATTATACAGAATTAATTACAAAATATAATTAAAGTTTGGATTGTATTAATTAAATTGCTCCATTTTATAATAATTATTACACAATTGTCAAACGTATATATTCTTTCAGATTTATTATAAAAAACACATTCAAACAAAGATGTTATGACACGTCAGTGATTTGTAATGTCAAAATCCTCTATTTAGCTTTGGCAGTATGTTTTAATAAATAATTGATGACTTAGCATAGTCTGTAATGAAATATGTTTATTTTATGCTCTCTTAATATAGAAAGACATAGTAAATTCAGGAAATTTCCACGATAATTTATTCAAGCCAATCTACAGTTGGGAAGCGGTCGTCAAACAAATTTGACTTGGCGGTCGTGATATCTTCACGTCAGCCTCAATAAATGAATACACTTTACCTGTTTGCTAATGAATATATATGTAGATATAAATGACAGAATATTGATTTTATTATTTTCATCAGCGTCTTAACCAGTGGGCCTTGGATGCTCATGATAACTCTTTCCTTATTCCTATACTCAATGTGGTCGTCTTGACATGACAGTCATTCACAGCTTCACCAGTTCAGCAAATTCTTCTTTGCCATGTTAGATAACTGGAAGTTATTCTTTTATACGGTTATATTCTTTTATTTATATCTGTTCTATATGTGAAACATTTGGCCAACTAATGGAAGTATCTCAACAGGAGTTTTCCTACGATAACTATTTGTTGCTCTTTATAGAAGAGAGTAGTTTGAATAAAAATTATAGGATGGAACAAGACTAGTAGTTGACTAATCACTCTTCCTATAATTTGTTATTTTAAGATGAGAATAGTGGAAAGAAATTTTTAGACAGCACAAACATGCATGCCTTCGAACGGAAATCGAAAAATATATTGAAAAAATGCAGTTCGTACTGGGGTTCGAGCCTGTGAGATACAGTATAGAAATCAACGACGTTAACTACTGTAACATGGACCCGAAATAGTTAAATAGACTGTCATGAAATCTTCATACATATCATAAAGCTCAGCTTTAAAGCTTGTTTTCCAATGTTTGAATAGAAAGAATGATTTTTTCAAAAATACTTGGTAGAGTTAATGTTGTAAAAATCCGTGGGTTTTTTAATAAATGATCATATTTTAAGTTGCGCGTAAAAAAGACGTCATCCCAGCACACATATGAAATCGCAACTGACGAGATTTAGCAAATGCTATTTTACGAGCGACCGCTTATTGCTCTGTTATCTTTAATGCTTATCGCGCCTTCTCATGTTGCCAGAACTTATATAAAATGAGGCATCGATGTAAGTAAAATATTATGCTTTTTTTGTAGAATAGTATTCGAGGATACATAAATTTTTATCTTTAGCTTCGTACACATTAAACCGTTTTTTGTTCTACTTTGAGAATCTTTTTTTATTTAGTTGAATTTTTTCTTTTCTGTTTTATTTAATAGAGACGGTCCAAAAAACTATGATTTAAGAATACCTTAATTATAAACATTGTATCACCCATATTGAAATAGAAATTTAAGAAAATGTGGGTATTGGGGTCGCATTTCTTGAGCTTAGAACTGGAAAAGTTAAATTCCTTATACAAACATGTACACACAGAACAGCATTTCCTGTAGCAATGATATGTATGTATGAATGAATAAACTCACACTTTTAGTAGACAAAAAGCTCGCTACCCTGGTCTCTTCCAAACTTTTACTGCATTGCTTTTTCCATGCGTCGTATTTTCGGAATACAATATTTTGGAATACGTCTCACCGGTGTTATTGATCCAATATTTTACTCTATTGGTAAATGGAATACCGATACAGCAAGGACACACATTTTTTTATTGTTTGCAGTCAATCCATCACACAAGATTATAAAACTTTACATTAAAACAGGATCACACCAATTTTTAAATGATCATTCTTAAACAATTACTTTACCTTAGCTTATATGTTTTGTATTACTATATTTTATTGTAAATGGTTTTAAGTTAAATATAAAGATTTTTACAAATAATGTAAAATAAAAGAAACTAACGTCTAAAAATGATTTGAAATGGAGTGAAGAATATAATTAAACACATCATCTAAAACAAAAACTGACGTATTGATATTTTGCTAACAATATTCTTTGGTCAACTTTGTTTCAATCTAGACTTTGATAATAAATAAAGAGAGTAGACTCGCTTCTTAACTTAACGACGATATACAAAAATATATTAAATTACTGCAAGTGGTTGGGGAAAAAAACTTTGTGAAACTTTTTCTATCCAATCATCGTAAATGAAAGATTTATGACGACGACGTTGTATTAAATATCATTTAGATCTCATAGAATAGACTAACACCTACAGTTTATTAAAACACAAGGTCTCTTGCGGGTTAGGTATTCGGCCTGTATGTCATATTCAGTCATCCCTTATAGGCTGTTAATATTCTGCGATGTAAAAGGGTATTTACATGCTACATCGAAAATGCTTTTGACGTATAGTTGAAAAACTCTGCTTGATGTAACACAGTTATTAATTTAACACTTTTGAAACTATCGTATAGTTAAAAAAAAAACACTTTTTCTACTCATTCAATATCTATTTATGAGGGTCAGGACCAGATTTACTAATCAATACCATTTTTTGCTTTTTAAAAAGGCTTTAATAAGAGAAATCGATCCTGACTCCAATAAATAAATAACTGTTTTATTTCTTGAACATAATGCTTTTCCTCTTAGTATTGACAAGAATCATCAAAAAAGTTGATTATTCTTGTGGTGAATATGGGCTCCTTATAGAGTTTACCTCAACAGAAGTGTTTCTGTGAGAACTGTTTGTTACTTAGTTCCTCAACCTCTCTTTTTTCTTCCGAGAAAGTAGGGTTAGAATGATATGACTAGGACAATACTTGTGGTTATCTTATCGCTTTTGTTACACCCATTTTGAGGATAACATATGTGGGAGAAAATTCAGGGCATTAAATACGTAAGATGATACATCCATGCCTTCGTACAAAAAATCATAAATCAATTGAAAATACTTTTTTCGAAACTGTCTGTACTGGATTTGAACCCTTGTTCTCTGTAAGCAAAGCTAACGACGTTGACCACTCGACTACGCAGTCAGCTATTATATTATACGTATCGATTTATGTAGACTTAGGTTGCAAATCGGCTCAGATCAAAATAGGACAGAAGGTTCAGACATATTCCTGAATTCATCAATTATCTATTTCAACTCAATATATATTTAAGATATTATACTTTTTTTTTTTACTTATCTTGATATTGAGGATTTTTATTTTTCATATTTATCTATAGTGATTTACAAAATTTATAAATATATTGAGTACAGTGGAACACCGATCTACCGTTCTCGCATTATTCGTTTTCCCGCATGGATCGTTTATTTTTCATAGTCCCGGTCAAACACCCATAAGAACAATGTAAAAGAATCCCGCATTAATCGTTCCCCGATTTACCGTTTTCCTCGATCTATCGTTTAAATAGTTTAATCCCGTCACGAATATCAACCCGATTGACCGTTTTCGTTGAATATTTTTCATAAATAATTTTGCCTCGGATTTCGTTTCGCGTTTTTTTCAGTGGAACTCCGTTCTACCATTCTCACTATCTTCGTTTTTTTGCATGGATCGTTTATTTTTTACTCGACTAAGAACTCATAACAATATTTAATAATTCCACGTTTATCATTCCCTTATTTACTGATTTCCTCGATCCATCATCTAAATATTATCGTCCCGTCCCAATTATTATCCCGATTGTCCGTTTTTGTAAAATATTTTTTTTTCGCTCAAATAGTTTTTCATCGTATTTAGTTGCATAAATAAATAAGTTTTTTGAAAATTAAACATTGTTTTAAATATTATTTGAAGATTTCTCGCATTATCGGTTTCCCGCATTATTCGTTCATTTATTACGGTCTCTTGAAAAACGTAGAATCGAGGTTCCACTGTATAAGTAATAAGAGAATTCGACATTTTTTTTTTATATATCATAAATTATTATTTTTTTACAGCAAAATAGTCACGTTTAAACTTTAAAATTTAATATTAACTCATCAATTTCGACATGAGTCGTTCAGCTATATTTCGTCTATGAAATCTACATCCAACTTCTTGTACTTGATTTGAATGCACAATGATAAATATACTTATCTTGGCAGAATATTATGCTGTCATAATATTATTCTAGTTTTCCCCGTACGTTGAGTAGTATACACCTCTGTAATACTGTGCCAAAGCTCTGTGGCAGCGTGCTTTCAATACGCCTCTGAGGCTTTTCAAAATCAATGTCAAACGGGAAATTGTGGAAACATACCTTCTTTACATTCACCTGCGTTGGTGTACATATATCCAGTGCTGAATCAAGAAAGTTATAATATTAACATATAAACTTCAATATCCATCTGACACACATTTACTTAAGTAAATTTCCTATATAAAACTTCACCTTCGATAATATGAAAATTCTCAATTATTGGTCAAAATGAACCTATTCCATTTATTAAAATACAAATTATGTTTTACCCTTATTTTCCATGTTTTTATTTTAATATTATTTATGACCGATTTTGCTTATCGCAAGCATTTACCAATGAAACATATATTTTAAACCAACCCTGGTGATTTTACTATTATATTATTTTAGTTTTAAAATATAATTCAATTTGATAACCTTGTTTTTCAACTTGTGTTACAAAGCAAGTGTTTTTACGATTTGAAAAGTATCATCAGTACGTTATCAGATTTAATTTTATATTAAAAATGAACTTCCACAAACTTACCGTCGAATACATTAAAAATATTTATTTTTTATTAAAAAAATGTTTATTTAAATAAATATTTATTGTAACAAACTTTACCGTGATAGCTTTTAATGTTGAGCATTGTGTCTCATTGGATTATTTCAGTATTAAATTTTTCAACTTGTATTTTTGGTTATGGTAAAGATTGAATAGTAAATCCACCAAAAGACTACCAATAAGCAAGCTGTTTTATTTTTTACGTACATTTTTTAATAAAGGAAAGACAAAAGGTAAATCTGTGAATGTTTTCATTCAGAAACGTGCATATAAAGAACTAAAACAATTATTCGGAGTCCAATGTAATCTATCTCACAACCTTATTGCCTCAAATCAAAAGGTGTCCTTGGGTTTTTTCTTACATACCTAACTTTCGTTTAGTAGAACAATAATTGAAGTTTACCATATTTCTTTTTTTAATAATTACAATCTACATACGCACATGATCAAAATTTAGCGAATATTGTAAAATGATACATCAACCCGGTAAAACAGAAACCTGCAAGCATTTTGAAGCACAGAACGAAATAAGTAAAGCATAAAACTTTACAGGCTTAATGTCAATATCACGAATATCGGATATAACAACATAAGATAACTAGATTACGTACATATCACGAATAAAATATTTTTACCAATATATTTAAGAAAATTTAACGACATTTTAATGATAAAGAACTAAAAACTGTCTGAGAAACAGGTATATATACTTACTAATTATAATAATGGAATTGCATATTCATTATTTCTGGCAATTTCACTACCAGCAATATATTTTTTTAAATCTGTACAAGAATTTTCTAGATTTAGTACGTATGTAAGTTAAATAATCGTTTTTATGGTTGACTACCCTTAATAATATAAAATTCACTGGTGAAAAGCATTTCTAATCTGTTTTTGAGTTATCCTGCTAAGCCAAACACCTTAATCTACCCTTTCAAAATCAAGTCACATACACCCCAAATAACACACTGTGGAGAAAGTTACCTCATAATTTGATAATGTTGTGAGATACTCTTGAAAAGTTTCCAGTACGAGCATAAATTTCTAAACATGCCGCATGTTTTTAAGCTCCAACGACTACCTTAATAAAAAAGCTCTTTGTGCGTTTGCTGATTTTGCGAATTTATAATGTATTATATTTACTGATGTGCCTTACCAGAAAAAACGTTACACAAAATGTATACACATGCATTATTTTGATTTTTTTAAGTAAAACAAAAAATGCGAATAAATTTGTCTTTCTATCAGAGTTAATGTTATTTTTTAATTTCTGAACTATAATATATAATAAGTTAGCAAATATTTTTAATCCAAAGTTGACTGACTTAACATTTTTTTCATTTGATTGTTGGAGATTTAAAAAATATGTCTTAACTCATGTGGATAAATTTTATAAAAGACATTCGATAAACGTGGTATAATTCTTCGTCAAATTATATCGTCAATCGTTTATCAATACTCTATTGTTCGCTGAAGGAACATCCTGAATTGCTTGATAAGCAGCTAAGTGATCACTCAAAAACTTCCAAGCTCCAAAGGCTCATCACGAGCGAAATGAATGATTCCCGGATATCACTCAGTCTCCGTTTCCTTCTGGAGATATTGACGTGAGAAAATCGTGATAATAATACCCTTTGGATGGTATTGTACCACTCGACAGATTTCGAAATATTAATCTTGGTAACTTCAAAATCAACGCGAGTCTAATTTATTAAAGCATCCCAGACTTTTATTGCCTAAGAATATTTTACGACCTAAGATTTCTAAGGCCATTTTTGTCTAGGAAAATATCAAGATTTATTTATCATGATTTTTTGTATCTTTTGTTTAAAGTTATTTCACTTGAGTGTTACTGTACTGCACATGTGCGTGTACATATAATGTGATTCGCCAAAGAATACATATGGTGTGCCCATGAACTGGCTTCACTAAGGGTTGCTCACTTCTGTATCACAATTGATCACACTCTTCTGTCGACAAAGATGGTAAAGGAATACAAATCAAAGAGACTTTTACACTAACGCGCCCTTTTATACATTTGATACCAAAAAAAAGTTATCATTTTGATATAACGTGTATTAAATTGTATACATTATGGTTTTTAAAAAAAATGTTTTTATTAAACTGTAAGTTACAGTTTTTAGCCTTTCTTAATTCGGTATATATTATATATCAACATTGTGTACTAGGTTTACCCATAGAACTATTATTTTTTAGATGGCCAATAATATATATGTATACAAACAAGTATTACATGTTAACAAGGATTCATAAAATAAAACATTTTCTATCCATTTGACCAGTAGATAAGTAAACTCAATAAAATAATATCTAAATAGGCAATAGTATAATATAACATTGCCCTTACAGCGTAAAATACAAGCGCAAATAGTAATATAAAGCCTTAAGGAAAATCACGTTCTTGTGATTTATATCGTCAACGATATCGACGGAGCTAAGCAAATGTTTCCCGCACATACTGTTCAACGATAAATTCATGCTATGTGTAGATAATCATGCAATAAAACGTCTACCATTCAGTAGAATTATTATTTTGTAGCCATGGGAATAATTTTGTCGGCTAGCTCGACTGCGTCTAGACTGACATCACTTCTTTTCAAGCAATTTTCAATGTAACATGACGAAATAAAAAAAAAAATGTTACGAAATAAGTTGAAATGAAGCAAAAAATATAAATTATATATTTTTTAATTCGTGTTCTCTTCGAATGTGGATTATATGCCATGGAAAAAGATTTATTTCTACGAAAACTGCTTGTTAGTCAATTTCTCAACCTCTCTTTTCAAATAGATGAAGAATAAAAAGGGTAAGGTACGGGAAGTACTAATGCAGGCGTGGGTAACCTGCAATCTTTTGGTTACTCTAGTGCGGCCTTTTGGCCAATTCTCAAATTCTGTATTTTTTTTTAATTTCGTAAATTCTTGGGATTTTCGTTGTCAAAATTCTTGAAAGACCTAAAAAGAGGTCCCACTCTGGTAATTTTGGGAAATCCACAAATTTCTGGGCTTTAGAAATTGTTTCCGGTCAATGTTTACTGCGGCCTTCATGTCGAATCAGAAAAATGAATGCGGCCTTTAGAGAATAAAAGGTTCCCCACCCCTGTACTAGTGGATTACTAATCGGTCTCGCTACGCCTCGCTAAATTTTGAGATAGTAAATGGATGGTAAGGGAATTTTTAGACATAAGAAATACCCATGTTCATTAAAAAGTACTGGGACTCGGACCCATGAGATGCGTCGAGGAAGCCAATAACATTCACGACTACGCCACGGGCAAGACCAGGGGTTCCCAAACTTTGTCTGTTTTTGGCGCCCTTAAAATATCAGATTTTTTTGCGGCGCCCACATTTTCAAAACATTGGTTATCTCATGACAAACCTTATGTTACTAATTGGTTTTCTTTATTTCCAATTCAGAAACTCATTGATATATCTATACCAGTGCTCCGCAACCGGTGTGTCGTGGGGCGATGCTAAGTGTACCGCAGCGCATTCCTTCAGTGAAGAAATGATCAAATCAGAATTGCCTAGTTGTAGGACTGAGGTAACA
This sequence comes from Himalopsyche anomala, assembly GCA_031772345.1. NCBI lineage: Eukaryota > Metazoa > Arthropoda > Insecta > Trichoptera > Rhyacophilidae > Himalopsyche > Himalopsyche anomala. The sequence goes on from CM062825.1 coordinate 5,164,640, forward strand.
ATATATATTATACAGTTGAGAACGATGTCTAATGATATTTTTACATATACCCTTTTGTATAATGTATATATACATATTTGAAGTGGGTTGCGGAAATCTGAAGAAAATTTTGGTGTGCCGTGGGAGAGATAAGGTTGCGGAGCACTGATCTATACCACTTATTGATGTCTCGTTGATCTCATGTCTATCCCAGACTGCGCGCTAGACAATATAAAATATATGTATGTTATAAAACAAAGAATAATTTTTTCAAACGCGGTCGTACACAAAACTATTTTTAAAATTATCCATTTTGTACAAAGCGTGTATTTTCATATAAATTTCAAATAATTTGTTCACAAAAGATGTAGTATCCTATTTTGTAATATTATGTGCCGCACGGATATAATATAAAAAAAGGCAATCCGACCAAAATATGCTTGAAGATTAAAAGTGGAAATAAGCCCACTTGTAAAATTGCTCCTCAAATAATAATCTCTTTGATTCAGTGTCTCATTCATCTCTATGTCCCGTATAAATCTCAGAATCTGTATCGCTAAACTAGTGAGTAAATTCAAATAAAAAATATATTTAAATCTACTTTTATGTTTTTAATTTGAAAAATAAACCAGTAAAAAAGAGGCTTTTGCCTGTATATCAAATCAAACATTGAAGTCAAATGCCTTGATTTTTTTTTATTTAATTTGATTTTACGTTTCAGAATTTGCTTTAACGATCAACAGTTTAAAATAACACTTTTTTATTTACATGTAAATAAATATGTTTCCTAAGCTTTGGCATTTAACATTTTAAAAAGAAGAGCAAGCAAACGAATTACTTTTCACTGTTCATTATTATTAATATAAAACTTCAATTACAATTATTGTTTCAAAATGTATGGACGTGATTGGTTTTTATCAACAATTGATCATTTTAAGACTATATGAATACTGTCAGTATTGTAAACTTTTCTGCATAATATAGTCAATACGTATTACGTCGAATAATCTAAGTTATTTTGTATTAACACCTCCATGCTCAGGATGCAATCGTAACTAGTAATAATAAAATAGCACCAGAAGAACGTATGTAGGCACCAGCTCCGTCATAATATAAAACAAAAACAAAAAATGAACACCCCGAAGAGCTAGACCAGAGGCGGACAACCAATTTGTCAACACATATAGATATAGATGGGTCGTGCGAGCATTTAATACTCGCCACACTAAAAAATGAGACTAGATAACAAAGTCGAATCGAATAATTCTAATGGGCTCACTGAATAAATAAGTATTAAAAACATATAAATACTGACGATCCTTTCCATTCGAAAACTTGAAGAAACGTGGATCAACAAAATAAATATTGTTAACAGTTACTTTTTGATAAAATTCATACAATAATACATTTTCCCTTAACACCTCCATGCCCATGACGCAATCGTAAATAGTTGAGCCATTAAATCATTTAATATTTCTCTTAATATTGTCAATAATTAATTATCATTTTAGGTATTCCTAGAAAAAATAGTTTTACACCCAAATATATAATTATAAAATCAAATTATTATTATTTTTTTAGCTTCTAATTTAGGTTTAAATACTGTCTATAAAAAGTGAAACTGAGATGTCATCATGGCAGGGAACGAGATTTTTAAGGATGGAACTTCCACAAAGATACTGCCGAATCCATTAAAAGAATTAAATGGTGAATTGTATTTTTTTTTTTGAAATTCATTCAATTGATTTAAATAAAACACACTTAAAAGTATTCATTCCAAAAAAAACAGAACTGTTATGAACAGTTTTATAAACTCATCATTTTCATCATACTATATTTTTTCCGAATTTCCAACATGAATTGTATTTCATTTATTTCAAGAATCGACAGCTCAAAATTACTACATGTTGAGACCTTCTTAATAAATGTTATTTGAGGTAAACATAATAATTTATAATCCAGGGTCTAAAAAAGTTACTGACACGTCATTTGGGAATTTCACCTTTTATACTTGGAGACTGACGACAACTGACTTGTTTGAATAGGTCAGAGATACACGGAAATAAAATCTTCCTTTTTTTGTCAGAAGATTTCTGTATTACTTACTTAAAATATATAAAGAGGATTTTTCGTTGGTTTGTAAACAAAATAGATAATATCAAATATTGGAATAGAGTATACGATTTCCCCAGCGGCATTGAATATTTGAATTTTCGTCGTGGCGTCAAATTGAATACTCCATTTTACGCATTCCCATATAAAAGATAGGCTTTATACAAAGGCTGAATTTTGAATGTAATCGATTGATTTATAGAACGCCTGTTCCGATTTTTAATGGCCTACCAACAGCATTTATCAACAAACAATGTAAAGAACCATATTTATGCATATTTTTTTGTCCCGTTTTATGCGTTGAAAGTAAGCGATTATCGATAAAAAAGTCATTGTAAATTAAGCTTAACGTATACGACCATTGAACGATATTGACTTGTTTGGTAATCCTTTCTTCTTCAATACTGAAAGCTATAGTTATCATAATTTAACCCTCAAAGATGCCCTCAAAAACATTATTATTTATTCTGCATATTACAAATAACAAAAACACAAGAAATATTTGAGCGCCTAACGACTGTCAGTTTTAAACTTGATCAATCATCTTCAGTCTTTCATCTGTATCACATATCAACCAAAGCCGTGTCATAGTATATCAGTGAAACACAACCTTTTTATCAATTGAATCAATTTATACATTTTCCAATTTTTCAAAGATTTCTCTCTCCTGAGACATTCAAAGCCTATTTTTAAAAAACGTCGTAACTGCTTACATTATATCCTGCATATTTACTCTAGTGCAAATCTTCTTTGCATTGCGTGATTATAATAACTGCTAGCAAATTAAATGTAGTTTCTTCCGAAATGACTTGCATATTTTTTTTGGCTTCTAAAGACTTGGCAAAATTTTTGTATATAAATATGTAACAGTAACAATAGCTGTACTTTAATAAATGTAATACTTTAATTTGTCGTATAAATTAGGATGCTAGAGTAGATAACAAGATTTATTGTGTATCACTTCTAAGCCATTATATATGGCTGATTAAATGCGGGCTTAATCATAGTTCTGACGATGGCATAAACCTAAATAACTAAAAACCAATTTTAATTTTTTTGTTGAACTAAATACTTTGATATTTTTTACTGTATTACAATGGAGCTATACCAAGTAAACTCCAATTCGATCAATACATATATGGTACTTTAATGAAGATGTATCTATCTTTTATAGAACCTTGTAGATTACTTAAATGAGAGGTTACTTTATCTACTCAGCATTGGGTCTTTGTAGACACTCAAGAGGCTTTAATTATTTAACTAAATTCTTGCATTGTTTATAGAAGAGCCAACAAATTTATCTACAGTCTAGACGAGTTATCGCATTACATGGTTGTTTATATTATAAACACTAACAAAACGGCTGACAAGTGTTCACACATACGTTGAATGTTTGCGAGCTTAAAATTCATTGCTTTACTGATTAAGAATGATTAGTTGTTAATAAAATTCCTCAAATTTATTAGACTTAAAGCCAAAATAGTTCTTTTAATGGTCCAACTTCTTCCAAAGTCTAGCATCTTTGCATCTCAGACTGATCACAAAACTAATTTATATAATCTGTAAGAAGGAGTATCAAAGACAAAATAAATCTGTCGCCTTACAAATTAACTACAGTATTCCTAAAAGGCGTAAACTGCACCAAGTATTTGATATGCTCGAATGTAGATTATTAATAAAGATTAACATCAATTGAGTTAGTAAATTTATCACTCTTCCGATCTATTTTTTTTTTTTTTTTTTTAATATTTGACACTACAGTTTACGCCAATGCGTCAAATATTTTGAAGTTGAAAGATCATACGAGATATACTCGATGAGAATTTTTGAAAGTCACATGAGATTAACTCAAGGAGAATTAACTTCACAAACACCCATGTCTTAAATCTCAAATTAAAATTGAAAAAATCCAATTTGACATTGACTTTACCGGGAATCGAACCCAGACCCACCTGGTCATTAGAGCAAGCTCTAACCAACTAGACCACAGCGGGCGACAAAACATTTCGGCGATCCAGGGATTTTGATATTCACTATAACAAGTAAAAAAATTAAGCTAAAAATCGTAATTACTTCCAAATTTACTAACATATTAAATACTTTTCGACAGTGTACTTCAGTTTTTTTGTGTATAAATAAATAAATGAATTGTGTTCCTACTCTCCCTCTCATATTTTGTAACAGATTGAAACATTATGAATCTCGAATCTCGGGATCACAAAAAGGTCCAAGCTCTAGTCTTGACACATTGGTAACAATCTAGACCAGAGATGGAAAACCTTAGAATTTTTATATTTTATGACTGTATATAAATCTTTCATGTGTTTTTTTTATTCATTTATAAAGTAATGTACAAATATCTTAAAGTTTTTCTGTGTGAAATTTCTTGGGTGTGCTCGACATGATTGCAGTTTCTCATCAATGTTCTGGAAAAGAGCTGTAGCTAAAGGTTTATGGAAAGGCCATCGAACTGGGCGCTAAAATAAAACAAGGATTTTTCTTACTGTTTCTTCATCTGTTTTAGACTTTTATCCAGAATTGGATTTCCGAATAAAAACTTTCGAATTAAATGATTTTTAATAAGAATTTGCATAAACCAACTTATGTTAATGGCTACTTAAAAACTTTATGTAGAAAAAAATGATTGTTCAGAAGACAGTTATTTAAGACCTTGTCATTCTTTTCTGTTCCTGTATAAAAAATGTTTTTAATTGCTGACATAAAACCAGTTAAATATCTTCGGTAAGAGGCGAAAAATTCTACATTTCCGAGAAATATAATGTAAATTTTATGGTGACAAAAAAAACTTATGGAGATGTATTCTTTTTATCATGACAATAAAAAGTTTTAAGCGAAAGAAAAATCTTTTTTTACACCGTTATTTAAGACCTAAGTGTTTCATTTTTAACTTTTTATAGACCTCTGTCCGTTTTTTACATCATTTTTTCCCTTAGGCCTGACCCATGTCATAATAATATTACGTACTTACTGCAGTCAAATTCTTTGCACAAGATTTATTACTGTGCCGTAAATGAGAGAATTATTAAGTAGCATTCTATCATAGCCAAGACAGATAGCCTGTTTAGTACTTTATAATGTTATATGTTATCAAGTTAGTTGTAATATGAGTAGATTGATTATCTACTTTGAAACTAAAATAATAGTGCAAATTATCTTACTATACTGTACAATTCTGTGAATGAAAACAAAAGGACGCTATGTTTCAAATCGATATTTTTCAGGAGAACAAAAATAAGATTTATTTGATTGAGAGTAGGGATTGCAATTTGAGATGAATAAATCAATACAGGTGTTTCGGTATTGCAAATATTAATAACGATAGATATTTAAAAGAAATTAAACGAATCAAATATCACAGCCAATACCGAACGAGTAAATCAATATATCATAATCATAAACGAGTGTTTTGCGTAAATAACTTACGATTTTTCGAAATAATAAAACTTCACCATTGGAAAGCTACTCAATTTTGAAACCTGTCAACATGGTTACAACTATTGACAGATTTAAATATTTCAACTCATTTTAAACAATTTCATGGTTTCTGTACATTCAAAATTAGTTTTTGGTTACTTTTAATACCGTAATACCAATATTTTCAAATTTTTAAAACCGATATTTTAATAGTGAAAAAACAAAAAAAAAATAACGTAATCTACCGTATCTACGTATTGCAATTCTTATCAGCGAGCTTTCTTAATATTACGAATTCAGCGGCGTTGATTTTATGGATCCGTTTTTTTCTGGACTCATTCATTTACGTTGTAGTTATTTTGGCAAACATTTTAAAGACTTAGTGCGTGTTCCCTTTTGCTCACAGAACTTTGATAACAGTTACAGTAGTCGGCAAACAGAAAAGTTAATTACACTTGTAAAATAGTTACAAACACATACATTTGCATAATTTTAAATTACATATTTTCCGACAGCGACATCTTTTCAAATCATCATCTTGACAAAAGTATTTTTTTTTTAAACTTTATAAATGCTAAACATAAAGCAAACGCTCAACTTTAGAGACAATGCGTCTTACGTTAACTTATATTTTTTTGTCTACAATATTGAAATAAATATCGATAAAATTATTAAAAAAGTCGATTCCGAAATAAATAATCGGTGTGGGCAAAGGTTTCGAGAGAGACTCATATAAATTTTGTATTGTACCTAATTCTGATATGAACGATTTAGGCTATTTCTTTGCTTCTCAATAGAAAAAAAAATCGCCGTTTAATTTTTGACATTTATTTCAAAGTAAATTTTAATAATACGCGTTGTCTGAAGATTACTTTTTTAATAATTGTAATAAATTTGCAACAGAATTTCAGTCAAAATTGAAAAATAAAACTTTTACCAAAAATTTTAGTATGTAAAAAGTATGTTTTAAATTTACGACCCGACCCTACTAGTATTTAGTACCTGACTTCAAATGAGATAGTGAGTTCAAGCTAAAGTTAAAAGTTAAACACATCAAATTAGATCTTACCTCATGTTACAAACAAAATATCATAGTTTACCTATGTAGATACGGCCAAAAAATAAATTTGATTTTTTTCAAGTACTGTTTATCGTTTGGGAGAAGTTTCTGTGACGGACAGAAAGACACAAATATGATCTGTTTTATATTATAAATTTATACCAATAACTATGCATCGTAATCTGCAATTTACATAATACATATTGTTAGCATTTTTGTTTTATATTTATAAATTGAAGTTTTTTTTAATGCGACATCCTGTTTTAACAAATATATCGCAGAAGAATGATTCGCTTTCTGTCACAAAAATGTTTTCCATTCCTGACATGTACTATTTATATTATTTGATCATTATTTATGGGTCCCTGGGAGTAAGGACAGCGTGTCCGTTCCTCATCCAGTAATTTAAATAAATTATCATACCAGTACCTTACGGACAAAAATAGCGTTGGTTTACAATGGAAAGAGACAATATTGTTTGGTATTTTGACTTTATGGCATAGAATTATAACTCTATGATTACTTTATAATTCACAAAACAAAAAAAAAAGTTATATAATCTGAGTCATAAGATAAGTAAGCCTTTAGTGATCTTTAGTGATGAAATACAAAAAGGTTTTATAGATTCTCAGCCACTTGAAATCTGCCTATCTGTCACCTTAAGCCAAAATTCAACGCTTAACATTTTTTCTTCTGGTATCTACTTTGTAAACTCGTTACCGTCAGATAAAACATAGTTTTGTACACCTCTAAGGTGTGAAAAGTGTAACATTTCCTTTCAATCTTTGCCAGCATAAAACGCGTGATCACTTTATAGTGATGAATAATTTACAGTTTATGGGTTCACTTCAGACATTTTATACTGTCACGGAGGCATACCTACGTTGTTACTGGAAAAATCTTTTAAATAATCACCCATGACACTTAGAAACGCTAGCGTTATTTGATTTAGTTTAAGCGCTTATAGACTATCTAGTTTTTTTTCATTTTTTTTACACTGCTTAAACAGTAAATAATAGTGGTTCAATTCTTGACAAAGCTAAATATCAAATGTTGGTCAAATCATGAAATCAATGAAAAAAAATGGGTTGTGGGAAGGAATATTTTTTTTATTAAAAAAAAATATTAACTTTATCCAAACCGTGTCATATAAGCTTTACCAAATATTTTTTTCATGACGTTTTCTGAAAATATTCTCTTTAAATGCTCTTTTATAGTTGACTTTTTGTGGATGTACATACTTGCTATTCTTACCTTTTAACGGAGCTAATTCAACAAAAGTTTTTTTTCGAGATCAGCTTGTTACTCAGTAACTCAACTGTCTTTGTTTCAAAACGAGTATGGATAGATTAATAGGACTTGAACAAAACAAGTGGTGAGTTAATCGTTCTTAGTACGCCTACACATTTAAAATTCCTAAACATCCTTACCTTCGAAAAAATCGATTTTTAAATTACTTTATGAAATTTTCTGTGCTAGGATTTGAACCTGCAAATACCCAAAATGAGGGCTACAATGCTGGTCAATCGACAACGGACCTTAACGTAAAATATTAATTCGGGTTTAAAGCATGTGTGCTTATAATGTTTCGATTTTACTCAATTTGATCTCAATTTACTGTTATAAATATTTAATTTATCGTGTAATCTAAAAAAGATTTATGTTTACATTATTATTAAAAAATGAGAAAGACATTTTTAAAATTACTTTATTTTATTATTATCTTGCAATATTGAATTGAGAAAATTATCATGATGCAGCGTTTTCAACATAACCCCCAGGCTTCACTTTATCGTGCAACATAAATTCTTGTTTAATTAGCTGTTACACTGTAGCTAGTGTATTTAATACCTGAGTAAAAAAAATCCGTTTTCATATGAAACTAACGCTATGAATAGGAAAAAAACTTGCACACCCTTTCAAACTAGACTAACATAAAATTAGAATTTAATACTCGCGAATTCGGGAATTTTTGATATAAAATAACACGAACATTTTGCAGTAAAAAATCAATGTTGTATTTGACACACAATTTTATATTTTTAACAAAGAGCTTTGTGTGGAATTATTCTGATTGACTGATTTTTAATATCCATTTTTCAAATCAATTTAATAGGAGAACAAATGAATGTTTGATATTTATGAGTGATTTTTAATACTTATTTTTCTCAATTCAAATTATAAAATATATAAGCAAAAATTATTTCTATAATTTTACTGGCTGAAAAAAAAATAATGAATTTCATTCACTTCTCATGGGAAAATTGTCTCATCATATTTCATAATCGTTAGGCCCTCAAAGACGAATGAATGACAAATAAAAAGGTTTCACTATAAAAGTATTCATAATTCCATAACTATGGATATAATTCAAGTATGATAAAGAGATAAGAGATAATAAAAAAATGTGATCATATTGAAACATATCACAAAAACTGAGCAAAGTCGGGTGGAAACACTAGTAGTATGATAAATGACGCATCAGAATATAAAATGAATGGAACTATTTGCTTTTTTAATAAAACGGTTGTTTTGATATTAACGTTGTTTGCCTGGTTTGAGTTAATACAAAATAAGGGTGGGCATTAAAAAATAAATCTTAGTTAAATTTTTTTTTTTTTCAATACATAATACAGAAAATACAAAACCTTATAATTAGTAATAATATATTACAAAATACTTGAAATGTATTAATCTTTTTTTTACTTTCTTTTACAATCCCATATTTTTTACTCTGTTTCATGATCGGTTGTATGTTTTCATCACCGAAAGACTATATATTATATTTTGGGATTCGACCTTTAAAAACTCCGTAATAAGTGATTGCCTACACACAGCGCATAAATATTTTTATATTTTATAGGAAGAAGTCGAGCACTTGTGTAACTTCCTCTTGAATTTTAAACTTCTTTCCATCATAGAATCTTTTTCTAAAAAAAATGATCACGTGATTTAAAGATCAAATCAAAAAAAGAGAAAGGTTCAAATGATATCGATTGTGGAAATAAATATAACGTCACCCACAGTTTTTTCAAAACAGCTTTAATCAAAATATATACAGTGTATCCAATGTACACATTATATCAAAAATATGTAAGCTGAAAATGCCGAATAAGTATCTTAATTGAGCTTTTAAGTTTAAAAGTATAAGGGCCTGCGAAAATTGCGATTAAATATTTTCCAAAAATATAATTTACGCTTCCTTCAAGTAAGTGATTAGCCGGGTGTCATTTTTTGTAAACACAATTCCTCGATACTTCAATAACTATGATGCTGCAAAGTTGTCTTGTACAATCTAACACTTTTTTTTGTCTTTCTTTTCATGTGACTCTTCAATCAAATTCTACAATGAACCATCTACTTCACTCACCAAATGCAGAGCTCAACTCGAGTAAGTATTTAAAAACCATTTAAATAATTTCGATAAATGAAAATAAAAACAAATATTTATTATCTATTCATCATTTTGTAAATAATTAACTTTTTCCGAGTAAATAATTATGTAAAAGTTAAAAAATATATAAAAAATCTTGGTCTCGATTATTTTAGTATAAGAAGCATAATTTTAAAAATGCATTTTGCCATTTGAAGAGATCATTCTGCTTTTTAGTTATTTTAAGTCTTATTATTGTATTTTAAATCATAATTAAATACAATGACCCAATTATGGTATAATTATTATTGAGTAAAAATATACGTCGATTAGATATACGTATCCTACATTTCTTATTATCAGGGTATTCATAGAAAATTTTACTTTGCATAAAATCTTTTTGAATAAAAGCTTGTTATGAGTGTTTAATTAGTATTAACATAAATCTAATCAGTTTGGTATTCTCCTCGTCTCTTGAAAAAATCTTGATACAGGTGACTACATACATGACTGCGTGCTCAATTGATTCTTTCATTTCCATTAATAGGACCACTGGGAGTTCACCTCAAGCCAAAAGCCCTGGAGGAGGTGGAGCTGCCGGGGGCGCTGGAGGCGGTGGCGCCGGAGGAGGGGCCGCGGGGGGAGCATCGACCCCCGCGGGCAACAGGAGGGGTCAACCTGGACAACCGGCTCCCGGAACGGCCAAGGGGGGCCAAGAACCGCATCCATCGGTAGGATTGAGACCTATAATATACATGTCGCATGTTTGTTGTATTATTAATACGTACTCCATGAAATATTTAATGGCAGCACTTTTGGCCATAACATATGTAGGTCCTATAATGTCGTAGAAGCTTTCAATCAATATTTTATATTTATAATGTCATTGAAAACAAATATGGCAATGTAAGTAAAAAAGTTATTACTGTGCGACCGTGGTGTTTTGTATTCAAATGATTTTAAATAATACAAACTATTCTTCTAAAATTATAATAAAACAAATACTGTATATTTTTATCAGAGCAACTCCCAATGTGGATCATATAGACTCCTAATAGAGTTTATCTAAAAAGAAGTGTTTTTACAAGGCCAGCTTGTTACTCAGTTGCCCTACCTATCTTTTTTCCAAAGTGTGTGAGAATAGATGAATAGGGCTAAGACAAAACTAGTTGTTAGCTTATTGCTCTCGATACACCTCGTTTTTAGAATATGATGGGTTTCAGGGAGAAATTCACAACATCGCAAACATTGATGCTTTCAAACAGAAGCTCAAAATCATTTGAAAAATCAATTTATAAGACTGTCCATAGTGTGATTTAAACCCGTGATCTTCGTAACCAACGCAAGCCAACGACGTTGAGTACTCGACCATGCAGACGGTATTTTTGTATAATTTACATTTTTTTTACTTCATTTGTGCCAGTAATAATACTGGGTGAACGTAGAAAGCCTACATATATTTTTTTTAAAGTATCAAGAAACATTATAAAGCGTCTTAAAGTATGCAATGATAAATGCAGGGCTGTGGAGTTGGAGTCGGAGTCAGAGTCGGAGTCGCGGAGTCGCGGTGTTTTGGCCGGAGTCGGAGTCGGAGTCGGAGTCGTGAAAAACGGGCGACTCCGACTACTTTTAAAAAAAAAATGCAAATTAAAAAAAAAAAAATTAGTCACGAAATTTATGAAAATTGAATTACGTAATAATTATTGTGATATAGCTTAATAATATTAAACGTGTAGGTGTCATAAGTCACGCCGAGCCAGTGAGTCACCAAGATCCACTGCATATGAGTCCGCGCAAAAGTTGTTGTTTCTTTCTTTCTCATGTCGAAAAAGTAGATTCGATATTTTTTTGTTACTCGAAGTGCATACATTTATATGCACGCATTTTTTAGTCAAGTCATAGTCGGAGTCGGAGTCAAATTCGGAGTCGGAGTCGGAGTCGTGTTTTTTTTTAACGACTCCACAGCCCTGGATAAATGTTTAAGAAAAAACTAGAAGCATCATGAGTATACTTTTTGTAGCGGTAAATTTTGAGTATAAATTTATTAAAATATTTTAATTAAGGGTATTTTTTGCAAACACCATTCATTCCAAAATTGTTGAAATATGAACCATGAATGTAATTTAATATATTGAAATACACTTAGTATTATAAAATACAGAAAGTATTTTTAGAAATCATTCTCAAACCAGGCTTGATAACATACAAAATATCAAGAACACAATATTCCATTGTACTTAATTTCCATTTTCATTTCCACATGATGTTTTCCCGCCATGGGCGAAACCAGTCCTTATCTTGATAAATTATAGTTGAAATTAAGTGCAAATGAATATTGTTTTTACTTAATATAATGCTTTTCCACCGAGAATTGACAGGGAACAGCGTAAAAGTTATACAAAATATCATACTAAGTATGTAATAATGTAAAATTAAAAATACCTTTAACCCTTTATAGGGCAAAGGTTAATATATTAACCAGTCGCTTTAAAGCAATGTTTCTCAACCTTGGCGTGCGTGGCACCTTTAGAGTATCTTCATTTTTCTGTGGCCCCCATACCAATGTTTTATCTTCCCATAAAAATTAAAATTTCAAAAGCCCACCTTTTTTTATAGCTCCGAGATTTTCGAATTTAGAATGCCAAAAAATAGCTGCGCGACGTCCGCCATTATGCTCTTCCCTGTATCGTTTTATTAATACCCGTGGCCCCCCTAAACTGTGCTGTGGCTCCCCAAAACAAAAATAAATCTCTGTGGCCCCCCGGGGGGCCACATGGCCCACCGTTGAGAAACCCTGCTTTAAAGTATATATTTCCAATGGCGCCCATAGAATCGTCAACTTTAGTATCTCAATACATCAATACATTGTCGAGCACGTTCTTTTGTTAATTTATTGTTTCAAATGTTTTTTTTATCAAATTTATTTTATGTAGGTAATAAGTATTTAAAAATATAACAGCTGAAATTCAAACTCCAAAATAATCTATTTGCCCTATAAAGGGTTAAAATGTACATTGTTATAAGTTTTATTTTAAAACCATTTTAGAATGAGCCGTGTTTGCAAACAATACCCTCAATTACAAAGAGAGTTAATAAAAGTTAGATGAAACATTCGGAAAATATGAAGGCATTGGAAATGTACCATTTCAATTAAGCATTTCTCGAGAGTGAGATCATCTCGTTTTTTTTTCGTTTAATCGTTTTCTATCAAATTTATTCTCATTTACTGACCGTTATTTTGTGATTCATTCTTTTTGGTTGCACTATATTTTTTACTCTTAAAAATATTATAGTGACAAGAAAACTAAACATATGAAATAAAAATAATTATGTGAATCATTCTATCAATAATATCCAATTTTACTTTCTTTATCTCTGGCTTTTATAGCTTATGTTGAACAAAATTTAATAGTCAAAAGATACATAGCATGAACATATTAGAATCTTTCACATTCAAAAGTAACAATCAATCTATTTCACACAAAATCGACAAATCGCTACAAATCTTACCTGTCTGTATGAAAATCATTATTTATAATTTAATCCCAAAGAGTTTAGGATCATCTTGATAAATTATTAGATTTATTGTAAATTATTAGGCCACTTATTTATACCACCCTGTGGCCCCACAGCGAGCGCCATTTTTAGGTAATAAATCTTTGTGTCCCATTAAAGGATACGCCAAAGTTAGGGTCACGCTTAGATATTTTGTAGGCGTTAATTGAATATTAAGCGAAATGGTTAAGGGAATATCGATTATGTAATTAATTTATGGATCGATGTTTATTTCAATTTATTACATTATTAATTGTTTCCTTCTTCCTCGTGTTTAAATATTTAGAGATAAGAAGAGTGTTTAAGTATTATTTGTACATCAGATTAAACATAAAATACTTTATATCACAAATAGATTACAGTTAATTTAAAATTCTTCTTCTGAATTTTAAATTTATAGATTTCAAAGATAATAAAGGTATAAAAATAGTTTTATCTTAAAGTATTTTTATAGCATTGTAAAAACCAATGTTATAATATTCCAAATAGTAATTACTGTAAAAATTATACGTAACCTTATTAAATTCAAGTTTCAAAAGTAATTAAGTTGGAATATAATAAAATTACATAATTACAAACAACGTACAAACCTTTCATTTATTCGTGAATACTGATGTATCTAAGCTGAAAACTAAATAATTTTAATTGATAATATTCTCTGCGAATCATTTGTTTTTCTTGCTCCGCTTAAAATTGACAATGCAGTTTTAGGGTGTTCACTGTCAATACTTGGTGAAAAGGCATTATACTAAAATATCACAATATTCCTTTGTACTACTTCCATTTTTATTTTGAAAAATCGGGACCAGTTTCAGTTGATAATGCTGGTAATGAGCGAAACTGGTCCTGATATTTTAAAATAAACGTAGAAGTAGTACAAAGGAATACGGGAAAAAGTTAGTGAAAAGAAAGATCAGTGTTGAAGTGGGATTACTTGTGCTTCGAATTCAATTGTTATTTAGTTATCAGTGTTCGAGTGAGAAAACAAGTGTTTTGTTTGGGTTTTTATATTTTTTATAGAAGCTTACAAGTAACTCTCGTTCACCGCCCAGATTTTTTTGCTTAGATTCATACGTTTGCGAATAAAACGTGTCTAAAATATACGTTTATAATATATTGAAGGTCTTTATTGTTTATAATAATATTGAATGTATCATTTTTCAGATCAATATTATAAATTGCTCTTATAACATAAATCCACATTTTGTAACTATTAAGATATATTTTGAATCAACCATTTGCTACTCTACGGTGATATTTTTTCAATCATATTAAATTAAAATAAATGCTGTGTTCGGGAAATTACCTTTCACGCATTTTCATCGCATGAATAGCGGAGGATTTTAACGCCAAGCGACCATTTTCAATTAAACTTAATTCACAAGTTCATAAAATATCTCCGTAAATGGTGATTCTATGTGCTTTACCAAAATGGTTAATTTTCAGCGCGTATTTGCGTATGAATAACGGCTCTTTTACTTTTTAGTGATAATATGTAATACTATCGTACTTAATGAAAATAATTTAGATTGCATATATTGTAAAGCAGGTATAAATCAAATGAAAATTTCAAAATTACTTACGGCTTGTTAGAATATTTAAAAGTAAGGTTTTTATTCAAACGATGTGCAAAATATAGAGAGTCATATTTATTTGTTTTACACAATTCAGGATTCTGAATTTATTCTTAATTAAATGTCCACTTCTAGTACGTAGTACTAGAATAAAATATATGCAAACTCAACAAAATCTGCATTAACGATAGTATATTTTATTTACTTTGTCGTTCCATCCTTACATATGATTCCAAAGAGTAAATTCAGGTCGTACTAAACAATTTCAACACGAATTACAGTACTCGATTTAGTGAGCCGAAGAGTGAAATAAGAAAGCGAGTAAATAGAAACCTTTTTATGGGCCTTGACTCTAGAAAATATCCTTGTTACACTGTACTCGCTCACGTACTCTCCGTTTTTAAACAGGGGTTCAACGAGTGGCAAGTGGAGAGTCCATTGATAAAATTGTGATAACACAGAATATGTAAAACAATGTATTGTGCGCAGACGTGGAACTACAGGTACTTGCAACTGTCAGGTCCTGCGGTCACGTGTTACGGTCACAGACATTCAAATTCCACTTTTAGATGCAACTAAGTTGGCACTGCCAACGGGGTCGACAGATAGTCGTATTGTCTTGAGCAGTTTTTTGTTCCGATCAAACGTTGTCCAAGTCTGAACATATCCAAAGTATGTGATCAGCATCCTGAATTTAGCATGAAATGGTTATTAAAATAAGCTACTAGTTCAGGTGTGGGAATCCTTTTCAATTCAGAAAGCCGGAAATTATTTATTTGTAATCTAATATGGCCGCCTACATGATACTTCAATAACATGAACTTACAAATATACTTTCGCAAAACAACGAATGGAAAATTTTGATTCAGTAAAAAGACTAAAGTTTTCTTAACTCTGCACCAGTAAGTTTTAAGTATAATTGAGTCGTATAGTATTAAAAGTAAAACTGTCCCATATTTGATGAATGGAACAGTTCTACTTTTGATACTATACGACTCAATTATACTTGTTTTTTGTTTATCGAAGTAAACAAATTTCTTGTTTATCAGTGGATCATTACGTTTAAATATACTAACAGTTTATTGAGTCCTTTTCTGTTTCGGATTTCATTTTTTTACAGTTTTTAATCATTTTACATTTTGTCATCGAGCGCTTAAAATAAAATACTTCCATGATTTTCTTCCGTCGTAAATCAATTGAAGTGGCAGCCGTCTGCCAAAAAACAAACAATGAACATTCGGGCGAAATTAACTACACCAACATTTTGCGAACATATTGTACGTGAGTTGTGTGCAGAAAAACTGTTGACCAAACAATTTGCGAACATGCCCTACATTGTGAGACTCACAATTTGTGAGTAAGGGTTTTTATTATTGATACAAAAGAAGAACACGCAGTTAACTATGAAGACGTGGGTTTTTTGACGTAAGAAAATAGGCTTGTAATAATATTTTATTAGAAATGGTATATTTCTTCCTCAGTTCAATCAATTCAAAAGATTGGTTTATTGTCATTATAAAACTTATACTAATAACACCAAATAGTAACTAACTAACTAGCTAGCTAACTTGTATCGCTGGTGCATAACCGAGCAGTTAATGACAATGCTGTGAATTAAGTAACAGAATATCTATATATTAATACTCGATAATGTCCGTATGATTGCATGATTGCATGATTGCATGATTGTCCGCGATATCCCCTCCCCCTGCCCCTTCCCCCTCCCTCCTCAAAGCTCCGCTGACGCAATATTTTTATTCATACTAAAGACATATTTTCCCAATACACTGTTTATTATTTGACGAAACAAATCGCTGAAAAAATTTCATACAAAAAAACGCCGCGACCGTGGATCGAACACAGAACTCTGGATTACCAGTCGAGCTCTCTATCAACTGAGCTAACGTCATAAATATCAAGGCGATAAAAATACATTATATAAATCAAGCATTTGAAAATGGAACGATATTTGTGATTCACAAACTGACTTCGATTGTTTTTATTCAAGATTGTGACGTCTGTCAAATATGAATGTGGTATATTTTACATAATATAGTTTCGACAGTTAAATGCAAATATTCCATGTGTGTCATATGCTGACGGCTATTAAATATTTTACTTTTTAACAGAGGGTATTTAGAATTTATCCCGATAATTTAAAAGTTTTGTATCTTTTGTTTTAAATAACGAGTAAACGAGTCTATGCTTTGGACAAGGTAAATTTATGCTCAAATAGTAATATAAATAAAGTAAGCGAAATAGTTTGATAGATTGGGGTCAACGAGATTAAAATACGGCAAAGTGAGCCAAGTTAGGATGATGGGAAAAAGTGAACTGAACCCACCCTTTTTATTGCATAATTTCAATCATTTTTTCTCTAAAATACATTGTTTATGCTTTCGATGGATTCGTCGGTATCTTTGTGGAAGTTCATTTGAATATAAAATAAAAAATAACTTAGATTATTCCACGTATTGTGCTACAAACTGTGACACGTGTTTCGCCTCTTTCAGAGGCATCCTCAGACAGACTTACTTTTACTTACTGAAAGTAAGTCTGTCTGAGGATGCCTCTGAAATAGGCGAAACACGTGTCACAGTTTGTAGCACAATACGTGGAATAATCTAAGTTATTTTGTATTACTTTTTTATGCTTATTTATTGAAAAAACTTTCACATAAAATTAAAAGTTGATGACAGTTCCCACAAAAATTAATTGAAAACGTAATTGCACTTAAAAGTCAAACGGAAAAGTTTCACCATTTTTATGTTTGGTTCCCTTAAAGACTCATATATTCCTAAAAATAAGCTCCGTTTGGCGAATTAGTGAAGTTAATTTATTCTGATTAATTTGATAAATATGCATTTGATTGTAACATGGAAAATTGATAATTTTGTTTTGATAAAATGTGCAATTAATTTATACCATTTTGCATGTGAAAAATGATTATTAGCAAACTTGAACATTATTTCAAAAATTAAGTAATTTACAATTTAAAACTGCAGGGCTGTCGATATATGCGCCGAGGTCGATTTATGCTACTATGAAAAATGATTGTTAGCAAACTTGAACATTATTCCAAAGATTTAATATTTTACGAAATTTCTGTCACTACGAAAAAAATTGTCAGCAAACTTAAACATTATTCCAAAAATTAGGTAATTTACGAGGTATATTTCTGCTAATAGGAAAACTAATTGTTAGCAAACTCAACATTATTCCAAAAATTAAATAATTTACAATTTAAATACTACAGGGCATGCTGTCGATATATGGCCCGAGATATATTTATTTTATTTTTAGAATTTCTGGCTTATTCAATAAATAGGTTTGTAATTTTCTGACTTCTTAAAAATGCAACAAAAATCCCCCCGTTGAGGTCAACGGGCTTACAGCTAGTATAATATAAATGGAAATCAATTTAGGTGGGTAAATGGCACAGCGGAAAAGTAAATATGTTAATATTATAAAAATGCATTAATACTTACTCTTCAAGATAGCAGGTAATACAAACACAACTTTTGTTACGTACGTACTTAAAAAAAGGTGACTTAGAAATTATAACTAACGAAAAACAAGTATGGAATAACTAGGCAAAAAAAATCCTTTACAAATTATTATAATTCTAAAACGCAAAATTTAATTAAAATATAAGAACACATCGTAAAAAAAGGTCAAATAATTCGGTGAAGGTTTACGTTGACACGAAATTAAAAACAAAACGTTATTTATGTAAGCATCAATAACCCCTCTTTGATAAATAACCTTGTACCGAAAATACGTAGGGATGTACATAGAGAGTCGTTTATCATCTTGAACGCCATATAAAAATATGTGCGACGATATTTTTCGGGAAATTCACTTAAATTAAGCTTCCACCTGTCACTAACATTCGGCTATATTATATTACATTCTCTTTTAAGCGCCACTTAATGGATTTATTAATAGTCACCGCATTTATTATGAAAAAAAACAACTGTTTTAAGGCTTTCACAGTTTGTATTTTTAAAAATGCGATTACACCGTAGCTATTTTGAAGAGTGATAATTATATTTTTTTGTATATTTTCGTATTAATTCAATGTTTTACTCTTCTAATGCAAATTTTGATAGAGTATGTTTCAAACGATAATAAAACTGACTAAACAGCCGTTTATTACGTCCAAAGTGAAGAAGCGACAATACATGGCTTGAACATGTGCAGCTGATGTATCAAAAAAGCTTCAATTTCGCCTGTCTGTTTTACCAACCAGATAAATTCCACCGTTGTAAAAGACCACTGGTTACCTTCCATTCGATGTACTTGACGTAGCTACAAAACGCTGGGATGACATGGGAGGAAGCAAAATGATTGGCGGGGGACAGAGAATCTTGGAGTAACCATGGGATGTCCATATGCTGAAAAAACAATTTATATTTCTTATAACTTTTATTCATTTAGCAGCATCGTGTCAAACTTTAATCTCAAATTAATTTTAGATAAACATTACACAAATATAATACATTCATGTTTCTGTTTTTCTCTCAAAAAAATCTTGAAAACAAGCGTTTCAAAATGTGAAATAATTACACTGAATTTAAAATACGGTGCCCGTGTTTAAAATTTAATAATTTTCTTGGTCATTTTGACTACAAATTGAATATTTTACACGTGTAATTTTATGTACAGTTGAAATAATACGCAACCAGATCGTAATTGAAAAAAATCTATTTTGAAAATGTATTCTAAAAAAAAAATATTATTTTTATGGGAGGTGTGTTGTATTAAGCCGTGCTATTGAAATGATTTGCTAAGTTTTATAGGAGGCTGTACTCTAAATAAACTGCTACATAAAATTATACTGTTTTTATCTTTAAAATCAGACTGATTTCAACTAAAAAAAACAACATTAGTTAACTATCTGCGATCGTATTTTATTTTTTTCTACTCAATTTAATAAGTTAATACTTCCTTGTTTCGTTACATAAATTATTAAATTTAATCAAAATAAATGTTCAGATTTTCGATCATTCGTATCTTTATAATATATCAGTCAAGCTTTGAAAAAACACAGAGGTCGTAAAAAAAGATTTACGAGCCTTTGATGGAAACCATTAATTGTATTACGATCGCGTGGCACCCGATTGGGGACTGAATTATATTCCTTTTCGAGCAGTGGTATAAATAATATTTCATTCAGAGTAAATTTATTATCATCTCACTTTTTCTGATTTCTTGGGTAGCTTTACTTATAATTATCAATAAATAATGCTACTATCATCAAGGCAATCACCTTTATTAAAAAATATGTAATGTTGTTTTTCAATTCTCTCGATTTTTTATGTATTCATAATTATTGATTGAATTGGCATTTACTTGGTAGAACTCCATTAAAATAAGGTAAAAATAGCAACGTATTTAGTTCTACAGTTTAATATAATATTAGTAAATAGCTATTTCGGCTTTCACCATCGTCAGAACTATCTACTATATTACTTCAAAAGTTTTAACTGCTGAGTTTTTATGAAAAGTTATAATCGTTTGTCGCGATCTTAAATTTTTTTCTGGTCATAGCAAAGATTTGTGAAATAAGAACAAAAATTTACGATTTAAGAGACGGTAGTTTTTGAAGATCTTTTAATTCAGCTAAAAAATGGCCTTAGAAGTTTTTAAAAAAACTTTGTATGAAATATAAATTAATTAACATTCAAATTAAATTTGAATCGTTCAAATTATGTACATTCCCACAGATTTTGTTGCTAACGACCGGGTTTCGCCTTTCGGCATCTTCAGGCGTTCAAGTGCACGAATGAACTTGAACTGACGCTTAGTAAATGAATGTTTCGTGTTTATATAAGAAATAAATGTTTCATTGAGTTTAAAGCCATTGCTGGCGAAAAGGATAAGCCCGGGTCGTTAGTGAAAAAATCTGTGAGAATGTACATTTAGCTATATTTCAACTCCGATTGTTTGCGCGCCCATACGGTCACGCTCGTCCTTACTAATGTCTGTACACAATATTGCACGGTAATAAAAGGATAAGGATGACCATATAGTCATGCGGGGTTTCTATACAACGACTTGGCGTTTTTTTGTTAATTTTGTTAGGAATAAAAGTTATCCGTGACTTCAATATGGCTTAAAAAAAATTTTTTTTATCAAAAAAAAGCTCTCGTCTCTGGAGAGTTTTAAGTTAAAATATTAATAACTTCTCAACCTCGTATGTGTAGTAAAGCATTTAGCAAAATCCAAAATATATTTAAAAAATATACAACTTCACATTCAAAATAAATTTATTCATTGATGTTTGTCGTTTATATGTATTATATTTTTATGGTCACAGAGAAAAATATCTAAA
Source organism: Himalopsyche anomala (assembly GCA_031772345.1). Lineage (NCBI taxonomy): Eukaryota > Metazoa > Arthropoda > Insecta > Trichoptera > Rhyacophilidae > Himalopsyche > Himalopsyche anomala. Next base: position 5,186,065 of record CM062825.1, read on the forward strand.
AAAAATTGTTGAAAATAATAATATTCCAAGTCAATTTTTTTTCTAATTTTAGATCTCCCAAAAAAGAAGATATTTTTAGAACATAGAAAACGGCTATAAATTTTTCATAATGTACCACCATAACGTGCTGGAAATAAAAAGTCAATTTCCCGTTGACTCGATCATTTTTTGATTCGGGGAAACACCCCCGAAAAGAATTTACCTGTTCATTACAAATTCATTCAGTTTTTTTTTCCAATTTCCAGCCCCGCATTATTTTTCCGGAAAATCGTTTTCCTCGCCTGTGAAAAATCATTCTATTTAGCGTCGAAGCTTCTTTCACTTGGCAAGCTTTTCCTACTTTACTGCTGTAGGTATAACTCGTCAGAAGCTTAGCTTGTTTCAATCAGAGCTTTTAGTGTCATACGGGATGAAACTACTTTACACGTTGAGCGGTTTTTTTGAACGATGGTGACATCTTTTAAAGAAAAGTTTATTTTATCCAACTATTCACAGTGACATCTCTAAAGACCTTTACTGAGCAAAAGTATTGCAAGTATAATCCATTTTTTTATTTATTTTATCACAAGATGTCGATAGTGTACATCTTGATTAAGTTGTTGCGAATACATTATTTTACACTTTGTTTCTGTATTTACATAATTTCCCTCAAGTTGGAATATAACTTTTTTTTAATTTAAGCTAGATATAAGCTTTACACTAATTAATTGCTTTTTGCTCTTACACAAATTATGTTCTCAGATTTTTACATTACTTATTGATATGTCTTTTACTCCAATTCCAGAAACACGTGTTTATTTTTTCCGATGACATTCATTATTTTTCTTTAATTTATAGAATGCAATACAAACAAATGTTGAAATTCATAATTTTAGAAAATTTTGGAGATTTGTTGGATGAATTTGTGGCTACATACATATATAGGTTTATCAGAAGTCTCGATATTACATAAAACGTAATAAGCGAATCCAAGATGGTTTCCTAATAACTTTGTTATATTATTGCTAATTTCAAGACATTCAAGAAACTTGTTTTAATAAAATGATGATAATTTTCTATAGTTTTTTTTGTATTCTCTCAGGAAAGAGGTTTTACATAATCGTTCGAGTACTAACTATGTTAAAATTGTATGTCTTTAAAATAAAAACTTTGAACTATATTTATTAGTATAGTATTAATTGCGATGGTTTGACACGCTAATTTTAAGTCTACATTATCACAAGTCAAACCAGTCAACTCGAAACCAATAAAATCACAAGAATTATTGCCAGTTAGGTGGTTATCCGATAACTTTGAACGAAAAACTTTCCTGCAGATCAATAGAATTACTAAGGCTAACGAAGTAAGCAACCCGACTCCGACAAAACTTTATAATTTGCAAAAGCTTCTAACGCTATGCTTGCGACACCGAAGTAACACCACGGAAATGTTTATGTATACGATAATGTCTCAGGAAAAATATTTAACTAATAAACATGTATATATATATTGTTTAAACAAGTTAAATTATTTATACGTTTCTGCCAGTAAGTAATAACTGCCAATGATTTAGTTCGTATTACTTCTTTAAATATCGAAATTAATAAATTAAATATAAGGAAGTTTGCTTTTTCTTAAGAGAGAGTTTGTTTAAATATATCGATTTTCATTCAAGCTCAAAACACCCTATATTGACTTCAATATTGAAGACAAAATATTCAATATAAATAAAAATATTTTGATCTAGTATTTCTAAAAATCACATTTATCTATCTAGACTTAGACAGATGACCATAATATATGCTCAATGTAAGTTGTATTATTTAAAAGCATATAATATGTTGCAAAAGGCAATTTAAAAAGCTAACAAATCCTTGAAAATATTTATATCCCACCAAGAGCACAATTTTTCTTGGCGGGTACAGAAAAATCTCGAGAATATTGTTATCTTCTCTATCAGTAATTTTATTTCCTACATTTATTTTCCCTTGCGCAAACATTCATTCGGATTTAGCGGCAAAATTTCGTATTTTTTTTGTGTCAACCTAAAACAAATTCTCTGTGGTTGATAAAAAATAGATGTTTTATGTTAATTCATTTATTCTCACAAAATGATTCTTCCAGTCTGAAATAACTTTAATCTCTAAAACAAAATTTCCCCAGTAATTAATTGCTGGGTGTGTCTGTGTATATTTAAATTTTACAATATTACTTCTTTATTTTTTACAATTTAGATTTAATGCTTGAGTGAGCTATTTTTCTAAAACCTCACCCGCACGTGTATTTCAACCAGAGCTGTGGAGTCGGAGTCGCAGTTGTGAAAAATGAGCCTTCTCGAATTTGTTTTTAAATATTTAGTGATGTATATTCAAACCATTTCTCCATAGTGTTGATATTGGCTGACTGAAGATGATCTAATGGAATACATACATATATAAAAGTTAAAATGAAATTATTGAAAAATTTCTTCGGAGTCGGAGTCGTCTTTTTTGTACACAACTCCACAGCGCTGATTTAAACATGAGTAGACATATTATAAAAAAAAAATAGAAAAACCCTTTTTCTTTTTCCTTTTTTGTAAAATATACATTTTTGCCCAAATGACACCTGAGTATTTACCAAAAACCAGACTTTGAAATAAGAATACACGCATTTAAAATCTTTTGGCAACTTTTACTATTTTTCCGATATTCTTACGTTTTATGGAACGGAGTTTTAGCAACTATGTATATAGAGACAAAAAATTATTTTCTTTTTTCGGTTTACAAACAACTATACAAACTAGACAAACAGTATAACAGTTGGGGTAATATCCGTATTGCAATATTTAGTTGGATCAATATTTCGTATTCACAACATTGCCATTTCATGCAATAAGGTTGTTCTTAGACACTAAAAATATTTGAACATATTTAAAATCTTTTGGCAACTTTTACTATTATATATAGGGACAAATTTTATTTTCTTTTTTCGGTTTACAAACAATTATACAAACTATACAAACAGTATAAAAGATTGATTTATATTTATATATTCTATTATCGTGTAGTTTATAATAAATAAATTATTAATGATTGCTGGTGAAGTTACCGGTAGTTATAAAACATTTCAAATATATTATTGCATAAAACATCAGCATCAAAATAATTTTAAATATTAGAAAAAAAAAAAAAAATAATTTAAACCACTTTGGAGTGCAATTACTCAAGAATTATAAACGACCCATTATTTAAAGATGTTACATTACACAACATAGAATGCTGAATTCCATTTAAACTTTTAATGTTTTGTGTCTTTGAATTAAAATATGACTATAAACAAATCGGTTCATCAATACTGGAATCTGCCAAATCTTATATTTTACCAAATAAGACTAGTTGCGGAACAGTCTTCTCAAATTAAACATAGGTTCGATGCCTGCATAGTTATTTAGAAATTGCTCCGTTATATACATATAACTTTTTTATTTTCAAAACCAGCATTTGGTTATCAAAAAAAACAGCCATATACCAGGGTCGTGGTTGGAGTAATATTCGTATTGCAATATTTAGTTGGATCAATATTTCGTTACATTACCATTTCATATAATAAGATTGTTCTAATACATTAAAAATATTTGAACATACTTGGCTGATAAGTACACGGATATTGTCTTTACTAATTGCTTAATATTATGAATGTATTAAGTTTGATTGACTAACAACGGATTCGTCTCACCATAACCTTGTATTCCCTAAAAAGAGTGATAGTCTGAAAACAATTCCTAGTTAAAACTCAATTAATAATCTTTATTTTATAGTTAAAAAAAGTAAAGCGGTAAGATGGAAAAATCGCTTTCTGTGTTTTGTATAAAATAATTGAATCACCTAAGTTTTAATTTCTTACCTTACCTTTTCTTTGCCTAACTAAAGCAGAAAAAGTTTTCAAGGTTTTCATAATCACATTTAAATAGAAAGAGTTTCAATATTTCACCCCGTCTTGAATTGGATTTTATAAAGCAGGTATACATAATAGTAACCATTTGCAAAAGTTCTTTTTTCCTCAGGCATTTAATGAAAAAAAAAGCTTTCAATTTTATAGAAATGACAATTTCCCCGCAGCTCAATTATTGCTTTTTACAAAATGTTGAAGATTCGCATTCCGTTAAAATGTTATTTTGAAATTTGCTGAGAAGTTTAATCTAGCTTTTTCAGTTTTATCAGTTAAGTTACTCTAACGGTTATACATTGTCATTTATTTCATATATATTAGAAGGTGTTGAAGTACTATAGTAAGGTGTACTAATAGTTTTTTTTTATCTAATCATAGTATACAATACTAGGGTCTCCAATCCCGGGATCTAGTCCAATTTTGTGATCTCTAAATACGATTCCGGGATTGTGATAGTAGTAATGCCGGGATTTCGGGATCGAGGATAAGAAGTGAAATCGGCGAGTGAGCGCCTTTTTGAAATCAACCATCGCTAAAAAATAAAAAAAGGCCCTACATATTTTCATTTTATGAATTTGTAAATTCCCAGGATTTGTAAATCGGTGAACAAAATTGCAAGCCACATTGGGGCCACGGACAAGTTTTGCAAAATCCGTAATTTGTTGTGTTTTAGATCACGGGTTTTCAACCTGTACCAAGTGACCTCTTTGGGGCCTTGAACTCTGTGAGAGAGGTAAAAAAAGGTCAATTGGAATTCATTGCCTCATTTTTTGCGATTCCGGGTTTTTGATAATAAAATTTTAAGTTAAAAAAGGGTCTCGCGTCCTTTCATTTTAGGAATATCGTAAATTTTGAAATCCCGAAAAATGCTAAAAAATAGTCTCGTCTTTTCATTTAGGGAAATCCGTGAATTCCCAGCTATTTAAAAATTTTGAGGTGCTCGAGAAAATTATTTTGGAATCTTTCACTTTCTCACTTTTTTCCCAATTATCAATCCCAACAGCCTGAAATAACTGTGTCCAAGTCTCGAAAAACTAATGACTACGTATGGGGGCCACGGAAAAATGTGAGACTCAAAAGGGCCACGTGCTCAAAACGTTTCAGAAACATTGGCCTAGATTACAGTTTTACAAGACTTGTGTTAAATTCGGGCTTATAAATGTATACGATATATTGAGGGTTCTTAACATTAATATATACTCCTTACTTCGCGCGTTTCACATTGATCCAATATTCTCTTTAGGATATAATCCATCGATCAAGGCGAGATTGAGAATTAATTCCATCCCTGCATTGATTGCAAATTAATTGAAGTTTCCTAAAGCGGTAATTTGCAAGATTACCTGCTCCGGCCTGTTATAGTACACCGGTGATACCCGGGGTTTCCATAGCAGTAGCGTCACAGGCTGATCCAAAAGATAGGCTTTTACAAAGATCGTTTTTACGATATCCAAATACTGCAGTGGTTTTCACGCTTGTATTTGTAGATTAGATTATGAGAACTGGAAAAGAATTTTTTACTACGACAATTGGGCGTAGTTAAGAGGAAAACGTTTAAGCCAACATTTCTCGACCTGAGTAAAATGCATTTTTAAAATAACATTTAGAATGGATTTTATCATATTAAGATTGGATGAGAAAGGTTAAATACTAACATGCTACATAATTAAATTTGAATCGTTCAAATTATGTACATTCTCACAGATTTTGTCACCAACGACCCGGGCTTCGCCTTTCGGCATCTTCAGGCGTTCAAGTTCATCCGTGCACTTGACACTTGACAAAATCTGTGAGAATGCACATACATAATTTGAACGATTCAAATTTAATATTGAAATTCTACCAAGCACCTTCAGTTGAAATCTAAAATAATGCAACATAATGACTTATCGTGATTATTAAATTTTTGAAAATTCTCTTACTTTAACAGTTATTAAATATTTTCTTTTAATTAAAAAATAATTGTTCCGTGTTAGTGTTTTCTTTTGAATATTGTATTTATTTTTGCACATTAAACGTTAGAACAGCTTTTCTTTGCTTCTTTTTCTTTTTGAAAACAAAACAATATACATCTATCGGTAATGTGTCTTTTATTTTACAATAATATTATTATCTATTGCAAATTTGTCTAAAAGACATACTTTTTTACATGAACATTGCAAAAGGATAATTAGTTATTTATATTAATATCAAAATGTAGAAAACATAGAATATAATTGAATATTCAAAAGTAGTAGAAAAAAAATTGGCAAGGAAGCTCTACTTTAATACATAAAAAAATAACATTCGTTGGAACTCATCCACGTCCAGTAATAAGTCCAACCCACATAGACGTATTCTTCCAATATTCAAATCGTAGTTTTGCCATATTGCAATAAGAAAGCAGGTAAGTTCAAACCACATTTACGTTTTGTAGATGTTATTTTTCATAAATTGTAAGTATGCATGAAGGTTTTAAAAAATCGCAATTACTTGGATGACAATTAATTTATGGATGTATGTACTTGCTTGGATGTTTTCCTAATATTAAAGTATTGATGTTTTTGAAGAAATAAAATCAAATTTATCAATGTGTGCGTTGGTCGTTTTTTGCTTAACTATCCAATCCAATTTCAAACGAAAAAAATGCTAGCACGTTGGTAATTTTGAATATTACTATTTCTTGGAGTGTCTTAGAACTGGTTACAAGAAAAAGAATCCATATTCAAACTGACTAAATTCAAAAAAGAATTGGTCAAAAAATCTTAAAAAAAGAATGGAAATAATGTTGTTTCAAAGATCAATTGGTCTAAAAAAACGTTTTTCATTAAAATAGTGATTTATTTCGTTCGAAATCTCTCAATTGTGACGTAAATAGAAGTTCCTGACTTCCTACATTTATAGAAGACATGAATTGGGTACGTTATGATTTTTAGCTCAATTTCAAGATTATGATTGGTTTGTGACTTCTTGCACCTAGCCGTCGATATATAATAATGGGTTTGGATCTATAATATTCTTTATATTCGTTTAAAAATCTGTCAATGAAAAACAAACAGTTTTCTTGCAAATAGTTTTTGTAGAAATAATGTAATACATGCTTTCAAATTGTAAGTAGTAATAATAATATTGGAGAACCGAAAAAAGCATATTCTCACTTCCTTAATAATAATACAATGGATACGCCACTTTCAGCAACACGTATCTCCATGTCCGTGGAGGTGGGTAGCATAAATTGCGTCACGTAATTGGAAACAGGGTGTACAGGGGATAATGTGTGCGATTAAGGCCCATATAAAAGCTATACTTACTCGTTACGCCAAGAGGTTAACCAAAAATAACGTATTTTTTCTGGAAAAAAAGAGTTCTATTAAAATGTGCGAGTCGTTAACAAAGAAAAAAGCTCATAAATAGGCAATGAATAGTATCGTAATTATTTACATTACGGTAAAAGCCAAAAAGAAAAAATTCCTTCTTATTTTTTTCAACTACAAAACCGGCTGCGTTGTTGAGTGGTCAAAGTCGATGGATTCGGTAACGGAGGTTATGAGTCCGAATCTCAGTACGAACAGTTTTATAAATAGATTTTTTTATCGATTTATGATTTTTTGTTCGAAGACATACATGTATGTGATGGTTTGAATTTTCCCTCTCTCCCATCATATCCTGAAAACAAGGCGTAGTGAGAGCAACTAACTAAACATCAGTCTTGTTCTAGCGTTATTCTTCTATTCCTACACGTTTTGGAAAAAAAAGAGGTTGAGCAAACGAGTAACAAGCAGTTCTCGCAGAAACACTTCTGTTGAGATAAACTCCATTAGTAGTAAATTTGCGTCAAATGGGGAGCGGACATAGAGACGTAACTAAATTTAATTGTTAATTACCCTTTTTCGGAATAACAATGCATTCATTCTTCCATGGATTTTTTATGAAGCAGCTCAACATAAATTATTTTACTTAAAGTTGATTTAAAGTCACTCATCGGAGGGTGTAAGAAAATATAAATATTGTTAAGATTGACCTATTAGCTAGATAATCCCTCTCACCGTATTCCATTTACAGGTTTTAACAGGGGTTGGGTGTTAAGAATCACATGACAGGCATCCATGTCTAATACAAATGATACTAAATCATACACGCATTGAAGCATTACATTATGAAGGGTTCAGTTCCAATATTTGAACACGACACCGAATTCACAACATGGTAGGTTTCAACTCAATGAACACAATATTTCCATTGGATTGTTTTGCTTAACTGCTATAAAAGTTCAAGACTTTGTTTTGTGATTGAGTGGGGTACATTAGTATTAGTTGTCTGTAAAAGTGGAGTATGTATATGAAAAATAATCGTTTACAGAAACATTTCAAAACGAGTGCGATAAATAAACTCATTTTTCATATATTTTTTGTGTAAAACACCTTTTGTATCAACAAATCGTTTTCAACTCTCTAGTTACTTTAACTTTTACTATAAGGAATGTAACCTCAATTTTTTTTCTATCATAATATCTTGATAGACATATTGCTTTTAATCTTTTAACCATTCGAATTTTCACAAATATCAATTGTTATATATTTCGCAATACTTTTATTTTATAAGAGGGAGAGCAATGTATTTATTACTGCAATTATTGTATATTTCTTCGGACAAGTGAGGTTTGGTATCCTGAAGGATATCATGTTATATAAAGCATACTCAGCTGAACTTAAGAACGCTAACATTTCAAGAGAGGAAAGAAAACATTGGAGGGGGCTGGCGTTTTTAGATGTGTCACGTGGTGGCCCTATATGGGGCACAAGATAGAAAGAAAATATCATTGAAAAAAGAAGAATAAGTATTGCTAAATATTATCGATAGCTTTTTCACATAACTATACCGTCAGAATTATTTGTATACAGAAGTAATAAGCAATAATATCAAATAGTTATATCACTATTTTAATTTATTAAAATGTAACTTAATTGAAATGAAACTCTTAGTTCGCATAATTTAGTAAAAAATACTTCATCGTTTAAATTTAAAAAGCGTTGGTAATGCAAAATAGTTGTGTAAATTTATAAGAATTGAAGAAAAAATAATAACATAATTTATGTCGATTATGTACATAAACCATTGCTTACTATTTAAAATTATTGATCCCGTTAGGCTATCAGGTAATTTTCAAGAACTGAAATACAGTTCGTTAATAGTTTAAGCATATAAAAAATTCACAACCAGGAATTGCAATATCCAATACCTAGCTGAAACGTCACTAGCTGAAATTAGTACCTGCTATAGAACTCATTTAAAAGCCTGGTCAGCAGGAGGTCTTCTAATTAACAATTTAATAGAGTAAATTTCCTTAAACAAATGAAGTTTCAATATCAGCTGTATCGAAGATTCTTAAAAGACGTTTCAGTCTTTCAAAACCCTTTCGACATACAACACCACCAGTGATAAAACAAATCAATTTTAAAAACAGTACATCCATTTATTTTTTAAACAAAAATTCAATCCTCTAAACGAAATTCTCAAGTGCTTCATTTTCATCCGACAGCTCCTGGAAGACATTTTACTATTTGTTTTTAATTCTATATTACACTGTTACTATTATTTTCTTCGATATTAACTTAACCTCAAAATTATCCTGAACCTGTTGAAGCTTTAATTCAAGGCAAAAGATATAAATCATCGCAAAACTCAAAGGGTCACATCGTTTGGTTGATAAAAGCAAAGAGCTTTTTATTACTAGAAAACCTCAAAGCAAGGAACTCATTATACATGGTGAAGTATATTTCAATATTCCTTGCAAACTTTTAATTTCCTTCATAATTTAACCGAGAAAAAGCGCATTTACGTTGAAAATTTTCTTTCAAGAAATTTAATATTATTTCAGTAAATTAGTTGTATTATATTATAATGATTTTTTATAGATTTTTAAATTATCTTTGACTAATTACTTCCAGCATTACTAGTTGTGTTTAACGCATTATCAGCTGGTTGTCAATTTATGGCGGAAAGAAAATTTTTTAAAAAAGTTTCAAGACTTATTTTTTACAGTGATCAGAACAGTCTAAATAATTTTCGATCAATAAAAAAAAATGTTTGTTTTAAATGTAATCTTTTATGTTGTATTGTCAATTGTGTGATAAAAATACTATTTATTCATTGATTTGGTATTTACTTGGTAGAACTCCATTTTAATAGGGTAAAAATATCAACGTATTTCAGTTCTACAGTACTGTAGAACTGTAGAAACTGTAGAACTGAAATACGTTGATATTTTTACCCTATTAATAAAAAAAATACCATGAAACTGTATTTTTTTAATTTTATTCGTGTATTTGAATTCATGAAGATGCCGAAAGCTAAAATCCATCTCGTGATTGTCCAGAGTGTAAAAAATTATAAAAAAATAATTATGCAAATGTAAAAAAATAATTTACTTCTTTATTTCTATTTTTATATTACTATTCTAAATCTTCATTTAATATATAAAAATAATACTTTTGTTCATAACAATTTTGCAAACTAAAATATCATAAATAATTCATATTACATTTATAAAAATATCGACTAAAAATATACTCTAGTCCGCAAAGATAAAATGCCTGGCAAAACAATTTCGTATCCCTTCTTCCTGAAGTGTCGGAATTGTAGAGCTTATATTTCCCTTGAGTAGACGAATTTGTTTTTCAAACTGAGACACTCAATATAAAATGTTTCGGGGCATGCGTTAAGGCTAAAGTTTATGTCCTAATACAGGAGGGAGGAATTCTTAGGTTTTCTATGTCTTAATGTGGCTTTTAACAGAATAAAAATTTGACAGAAACAATCTTTTAATTTTTTACAACCTTTTTATTTTAGTATTGAATATATTATTACATAGAAAACTTATTAAAATGCTTTCTTATGAAACATAAATGTATTTAGTTAAGCTGTTACCCATCAATGAATTAAAATAGTGTATATATTTTCATCACTTTTAAGGTGTTCACTGTCAATACTTGGTGGAAAGGCATTATATCAATAAAAACACAATCTTTCTTTGTAATTATATCCACTTAATAAAAAGGTGTAGTAAAATGGTTTACCATTGTTTACTGCCAATTTTTTACAACATTCTTTTATTACTATTTGGGTTTTTTATGAATAACTACTAAATTTTATTTCCTATCAGTTTAAATAGCTCACCATGAGTGAAACCGGTCTTAATTATTATAAACAAAAGTGGATATAAATGGCACAAAGAAAGATTTTGTTTTTATTAATATATACTTTCAATTATTAATATATTATTATACTTCTTAATTGACAGTTATTATGATAAAACATACAATGACTCTTGAAGCTTGGACTGTGTCTGTCTCTACTGAGCTTTACTCCACACTGTTTCTAATAAGCCCCTTATTTTCTCGTGATAAATAAAACTTTTATCTTTATATTTACCATTGTGGTCTAATTTTGGTATTTTTTTCAGCAGATGGCATTCCTGCAGAACCGTTCTATCTCCTTGGTGGACATGTACATCGATAATTCTGAACCCTCAGAGAACGTCGGACAGATCCATTTCTCGCTGGAATATGACTTCCAGAACACTACTCTCATACTCAGGATATTGCAGGTAAGGCAATAATGCATAAGATGCCAAATATAATAATTACTCTAAGTATACATTGAAAAAAACTATACATTACATAAACACATGGATCTTGTTATATCAAGTGTCTAGTTTAAAAAAAAAGCATTATGTTAATGTTTAAAAATTCACGGCAAAGAATATTTTAATGTTTCAAGAAAAATTGGTAAGATTCTTTTTCTATTGGATTCTATCTTTTAATGAAAACAAAATAAAAGCATCTTTTAACCATTAAACCATAAAATTAAATACATATAAACAACATAAAAGTGTATTTACCAGATACCAGAACACAATATTCAGACAGATACATATTAATTATTTCACTTAGTGTAAAATTGCGTGCAAAATACGAACATATTTTTTTCTTAACTTTAACAAAATGCGATTAAATCGCTTTTTAAACTAGAGATAGGCGATCATGCTATTGTTAATATTATTTTACACATTATTAAAATACCTACTAGCGATCTTTTTTTGTAAAATCTAAAGAGGAAATTCAGCAAAAACAACAAAAAAAAATTGAAAATTTGCAACATTAGTTACATATTTGCAAGTTTCACATTATCCACGTATGTAAACAGTATTTACGAAACTCTGCCCCCGCTTAATGGTTATCAATATTTTTATTCAGCAAATTGTAAGTTTATGTATTTAAGTTATAATGTAATAACCAATTTTATTGTGCCATTCTGGGTAAATATATTTGTTCATTGTTCAAGCAAGAGAATGCTTTTCAACGATCAGCAATATGAAAAGGCTTAGCGATTGAGGTTAATCCTGAAATATCTTGTTGATACAGAAAATATACAGAATTTTCTTACTAAGGAAGAAAATATTCCAGAGTTATCTTCTATACGTTGTATGTTTAGCATTTATTTTCTTATATATTTTGTTTAATACTCAAACCAATAAAATATTATACATAACAGTTTATGCTATATTTTTAATTAAAAGGTAAAAATATAAAATGTTCTGTCACACTTGAATTTTGTTTTTTTACATTATTGTGATAATATGTAACATTAATATCTATTAACGTTTTACAGCATCCGTAGTCAAATGGTAAAGATTTCGCTTAACAATAAAACGATTATTTTTCTTGAAGAAAGTTATTGTAATAACAACTCAACTTGAAAATTTTTGATTATATTCAATTTATCATTCACGATGCAGGAATCTTGTTTTTCTTGATTTTCTTAATTGATCTCTTATCACATTTTCTATCAACGATTTTTTTTAATATTTGGCATACTGGCAGTATCCTGTAATGTAAAATATTCATTTTGGAAATTAACTTTAATAGTTGCAACGTTAAATTACTTATTGTCAAATAACTACATATCGTAATTAAAAATTAAAAATCATTCAGTGATATAATTTAGAATTTCGACTGAAGGTGCTTGGTGAAGTTTCAATATTAAATTTGAATCGTTCAAATTAGTGACAAAACTTGTGTGAATTTTCATAATTTGAACGGTTCAAATTCAGTGATATCTTTAAATAATTCAATAACACACTGGATGAAACAATACAACTTTTAACTATTGATTGATTTAATTGGGATTTTCTTGGTTGAACTCCATTGTTATAAGGTAAAAATATAGCAAAGTATTTATTTTATACAATGATTATTTTTTCATATAGTTTATAGCTATTTTGGCGTATCACTTCGTTGGAATTACTGTTAGAAGTTTTGACGAAGGCACAAGCCGAAATAGCTATCATCTATGTAAAAAATAATTACTGTAGAACTTAAATACTTTGTTATTTTTTCACCTTACTATTATAATGTCTAACTTCTTTTTATTGTATAAATTAATCAATTTATAATATAAGAAAGAAATAAAAAAAACGAACATTTAATTGAGATATTCCTCTATGATGGAAATATATTTACTGAAAAATATGAAAAAATATTACTTCATTCATTTGCTCATATGGTCATCTTTTTTATAATAGTTATTTCGTATAATGTGTGTAGTAAAATTTTTTGTGAAAATAAAATTAATTAACTCTGGAACTTTTGCGATAATAAAGCTCAAGCTGACGCTTTTAGAAAGTCTGTTGTGAATATTAAAAAAAGTACAACTAAATATTAATGCACACAGCCTACCTGTATTTACGGGTCGTGTTTTTCATTTCAAATTGCTCGCTGTAGAGCGGAACACGGTTCTAAAAGCGTCCTTCCGGTGCGATTATACGGGCATTAAACCTCTAAATAGGCCCTGATGTGCACGCGGGCCGGAAGTCCGGCGGGTTTTGAAACGCCTGTCTCTCATCTTCGATTTTACCGAAAACAAAAAAGCTTCGAATGGCAACCAAACGACGGCTAGCTTAAATGTCGTAAATAAGTAAATTTAATAGCATACACCATTTTGGTTACGTCAACTCTATCAGGTGTTACTGTCTTAAGTAGAGTTACTTTACCCTAGGAATAGTAGCCTTAAACTTAGTAAGCTTAATCTAAACCGTTTCGATATCTTCTTAAATACTGAGTTTTGTCAACAGATTATTGTTTGAACTTTGATAACAAAGTACCTTTATGTATATTTTTAGTTCTAATCTGATATCCTCAAATAGAAATAGATCAGCAGATGTTTGATCCCACCCAGCTCTAATTTCATCATACAATCAACTCGTTGTGCTACCATATTTCTGTAGTATATATTATATAAGGCTCGTATTTTTCCGGTCAAAATTTATATTAAATGGTACATATGGTATATAATAATATATCATAATTTGTTTAATAGTCATAAATTAAATTAAATTAAATAAAAACCTAACCTAACCAAAATGGTTATAAAATATTCTGACCATCTACTATTTCCATTCTAACCGTTCATATTTTTATTCTGACCGAATATTGATTTAAAGTCTGACCGCTTAATTTGTTCCCTATATATTAAGCGTATAATATAAGCGTATAATATATAATATAATAAGCGTAATGCAATGTAATTTTATTTTCTTTAAAAATACTGTCTGGTAAAATAAAGTTTTTAAAAATTGAAAAAGAAGACTTTAAAATCGTAAACATTATTATATTGAAATATATGCCATCAATTCAATTTCATACATATAGTCCAAAAAAAATTCATTGCCTATTAAGTATACTAATAAATTCAGGATACAAAACTGCGATGATTATAAATAAAATATGTATCATTTTTATCCACAATATCAACTGATTTGCTAGGCACCATATATTTTTAACTACACCAGCTCGAAGATCAATAACATCGCACACACGTAATGCCCAAGATCTCAAATAGTATACAAAAAATATCATAAATTTATATTTTTATTGCTTTTTACGGTATTTTAAGAAAACGCAAAACCTCGTCAAGGTAGAGCTACTGCTGACATACTGTTTTGTTTCTTGTGTTATTTTGATTGTCTATCTTATTTTTACGCGATAAAAAAATACATTTTATAATAAATAAAATTCTCTTCCACTTATACAATCTTAAAATCTTGGCATAGCGAAATTGATAAATTAACTACTAGTCGCATTATAGCCTCATCTTTCTATCCTTGCGCTATCCGAAAAAGGAGAAACTAGACAATTAAATAACAACCAGTTAGTTATATTGAGATTTATTCCATTAAGATTATATGTATATATTATTCTTAACATTCTCTAGACATGGTTAAAAAAATTATTATTTTTAAATATCTAAATTAAACGTTATATTTTTGACATCTAATTGAGTAATAAATATTATTTTTATTGATTATATTAAAATATTCTTAGTATTTTTATAATGTTATAAAAATAATCTTTGAGATAATCCTTATATATACAGATACAATAAATATTATCGCGACCCATAAAAGGCCAATAAATATCTCCTCCTAAATAAACAAATAAAGCCATCAATTTTCTTCCGTCCTCGTCCTTCATCACGTCTCCTGAAATCTAATAATATAGAACCGTGACGCACAGACAAAATACCTGCCTCTGGAAGAAATAATAAAAGCAATAGTACTGAACACAAATATGTAAAGAAAACACTTTGTCGTCGATTGATGAATGAAAATATAATATATAAATGACTGAATGTTTTTTTATGAATATCAAGTTTGGGTTATGTTATTCCACCGTGACAATATCTTATCATTCAGCATAAAATAACAATATGTTATTCTTCAATTATTAAAATATATACAGTTTTTTGAGTGAACAACACGACTTTTTCTAACCCAGATATACGATTTTCTTTAGTGATCATACCCATGACTTCTTGAGAGTTTTCTGACACCAAAAGATCACTTTGCATCCTCCTATGGCATTCCAGCAGTTTTAGTTCTGCACAATACGTCATCAGGATAGTTCCCATCAGCAAGCAGAGTCGAGGATCTCCAGAACATTCACAGCCAGTTCCAAAGTATTTGCATAGGGTGCTGGTGTCTGATGATACGTTACTTAATCTACGAGTTCTTCAGGAAATGAAACCACCTCGCTTCCAATATATGACGCAAGTATTTATTTTGTAACCTGTCGTGGGCCATGATTTTCTATCGCAATCAGCACTAGAAGATTAAGACAACGTAAAGTTTGTTGAATAAAAACTACTGGAACATATCCAATTATCAAATGAATTAATCAAAAAAGTTCGTTTATTAATCTTTTAATAAGTTGGTCACAATATATTTTATTTTAATTATAAATGCCTTATTGTACAGTACAGTACATGTACAGTTACTGCTTTGAAAATTGTGTAAATAAAGCATACTTTTTGAGAAGAGATGTCAGTTTTACGGTTTTAATAAAATAAGTAGTGCATTTTAGTTGAAATTAACTAATGTATAGTCAAAAATAACTCAAACATTGGTAGTATTCACTAGTATTTTTTAGTAAATAGAATTGTTACTCTTAGAAATATCAATATTAACCGAGACGTTTTCAAAATTCTAGTGAGCTAGATTGAATCAATAAAACGATGGTTTGTAATAAAAAGGATTTCCATTTATCATTGTTACTGTTTTAAAAATATTACCCATATTTTTAAAGCATTATGCCTTGCTTTTTTGTGAATAAATTTTACTTATTAAAGTTACTAAAAGCATAAGCATTTGAGAACTTATATTCTTTACATTCACAAGTAATAATATACATACACATATGTAAATTGTTACATATTATATGTAGACATTCAAAAAATCAATTAAATCTTTAATAACTACTGGGTAACGAACGCATTATTTCTTTTTTTAGCCATATCTTTCTCATTCAATGCGAAAATACTAATAAAACTTTTAACAGAAGTAGTTCTACAAAAACTACTTCTTTACTACTACACCCAGTTTTTTTTAATATTAAACAGACGAGAAGGAATTCAGATAACACATGGACCAATATTTTTGAAAAAAAAGCATAAATCAACTAACGAAACTGACCGTACTGAGACAACGACTTGTAACCACCCCAACTCATCTTCATATCCTTCAATATGTGAAACCTACATTATAGTTATTTAGTTTCATTTAAATAACTGTCACATACTGTATCAATAACCATTGTCGATAAGTATCACGCCATCGTCGAGAACAAAGGACAAAATAGTATTTTAGCTGAATGTTGATAAAGCGATCAATACTCAATTATTGACAATAAAAAACAATATATTATATTTCATGATATATTTTGTTTTCACTGCTTCCGTTTCATACCTAGCAATTTAATATATACCTAAAGATTCCTCTGTCGAGAGTATATTGTGTCTTTACGGCTTTTCTATCTGCGTTCCTACTGTGGTTGAAAGCCAGGTAGGCAGATGATTATTACCTTAACGATAAAACCTTTTCGTTTGGATCGATACCACCTCTTCAGTTTCCTCTTTGTATGGAGTGTTTTTCCAAGTAGCGTCCACACTTCCACTGGCCGTTTTCTTTTATGTGAGGACACTTATTTGTCTTTGTGTTTGTCCGTGGTTAGCTCAGGGTAATTCAATCTCAAACTGTTGTAGATTATGTTACATAATTACGTGTATCCTTTTTATTTATAAACAAATAGTACATTCCTGTGAATTAGTTCACAGAAAAACTTTAATAAAACGAGTCAATGATATTTCATTTTAAAAAACCACGAATTAAAAGTATTTAGTTTCTAGTGTAAAAAATGGACAAATACATAATTTCAAACAAAACCAAGTTATCACAAAAATCTACAAATCTTTTAATTAGTATGTTTTACGTGAGATTAAAATTGAAGTAAATGTTACATTTGAAGTACAAAATGCTTGAAATTTAAATAATTAAAATGGTAAACAAAGAAACGGAATTGAAGAAAACTAAGAACGGTAAAAATGGGTACATGTCACTAAGGTTTCCAATCCCTGGCCCTTTTTTAATCCCGGGATTTTAGGATTTACAATTATTTCGGGATCCCGGCTGGGAAAAAGTGAGAAATTGAGAGATTCCAAAATGATTTTCAACTCGGACCCCTTTTTTTAGCTCGATGACTTAAAAAAGTTTGATTAGTACTAAGAGAATACCAAAATTTTGGGATCCGCGATCCCAGGTTAAAATGATCAAAATCATTTTTAACCCCGATAACTTCGTGCAATCGATTGTCAGCAAACAAGTCTTTGCGATAGAATATACGTGATACCCAGTACGTGTATTTAAGTTACGTTAGCTTTATATTATTATATGTAAGTAAAATGATACAATAAAGAGGTTTTAAGAGGAAATGATGCCAAACTTTTAATTAATTAGCTGACATGTAGTTATTTTTTCTTTCACTCTGAATTCGAACCGCCCAAAGCTCGCCATTATGAATCGGGCTGTGAAGATATTCGATCAATAATTTCTTGGTTCAGTGAACCAGGGCGGCGCTGGCTATCGCCTGCCAATTATGCCGGACGACTGATTCTCTATGACCTTCAGGACCGGTCACGTGGTCACCGGAATGTCCGGTGGTCAACTGGCCACGTCGCTCTGGTGAAGCACTGGATTCACACGCGCCAGTGGGTGGAACGAGTTAATTGGAGAGCTCATCGTGACATTTTCGACCACACATTTAAACGGTTTTAAATACGCGAGAGTTGAGAGACGAGAAGGTCGTCTGCTGCCTTTAATTTTAAAACAACTACTATTATACCTGAAGCTACGCTACATTACACTATACCGTGCAATTTCAAAACCACGCAAAAATACATTGAAAATCCATCGATTATTTCTACTTTATGTAAGTATCTAACTTAACAAAAGATACATATGTGACCAATATTATAAAATTGTAGGTATAAATCATAAACGATCAGTTAACACTAATTATTTGTCAGGACTCGTGACCCGAGTACTGTAAGTTTCTATGTAAAAAAAATGGGGTGTGGCTGTGTCATGGACACGGCCGTGTGTTGTACGTGAATACGTCTCGTAATAGGTGATATTACGCCCCATTTTTACGTTCCCGACACTGCTTGACTCGGTCATATGGTGTTTTAATGGTACCATTCGATTGCTCTTGAGAATCCCTTTCCAACCGTATACGATCTCTGTATTTCGATTTGGCTTTTTGACGCGTATAGCCCGACATTATGTATTTTTGATATATTTTTTTTATATTTTAACACCTAATTATAGTCACAGTCACAATATTACATTATTGATTTGTCTATAATCGATAAATTTTGTCAAGAGCTAACGATTGAAACTTAAAAGAACATCGTAACTTCTCCGAGTCGAAAGTTATAGTAAATAGAAATCTCGATACGCAGCAAAAAGATTTCAAAATGGCGGCGTTTCCCTTTCCGCCCCACGCAATGTATCACAGTCTTTACACAGCGAAATATTTTTTTTGATTCTTTAGCTATCTAGTGGTGCAATTGAATTTTGGATAGCGATGATAGATATGAAGCTGCAACACCAAACTGTATCCCCTGATTGTGTTAATATTCGTTTTTTTTAATTGCCTCCCTATGGAAGCAATTTTAAAGACGTATTCGCGTCAAAAAAATTGACGAAACAGAAGTGACAATGCGGTAGTATTCCAAGTACCATTATTGGTATATATTGCTATTTTTGTTTCGTCAAAATATTTCACATATAACCTTATAATACTCGGCTCGTGATAGTGTCCAACTAAAATTGTTTCATGTGAAACAAGATATTACAACTTAATCAAAATATTTTGTAGCACAATTAAAGAATATGTTTTCTACTAATTTTTTATCAATATTTGAAATGTATCTTTGAGAATATATTTGTGATGAATCTCGTGATTATTTATATTGAATTAAGTTTTCAAATTTTAAGACGACGATGTCAACCTTACGTTGACAATCTATTGAGTTTACATTTTACTACTTTATTTGTACACATGTTGTCAAAATGTAGACTTTTAATAAAGCATAAGTAACAAAAACTGTCGAATCTGTAATGAAGTGGTCGTTGACTTCCGTGAAGGATCTCACGAGCTGGAATCCCAGTACAAACATCATTAATTCAATCGATTTCTGTTCGAAGGAATGGATTTTTGTGATGTCCAAAAACCATTTCTTAGTACTAAAATAATGAAGCGGAGCGAGGACGATTAGTTTATCACTAGTCTTATCTTAGATTTATCCTTTCTATACCTATTATATTCGAAAAAATATACATTGGTTGAGCAACAGAGTTGCAAGCATTTTTCATTAAAAATCTTCTGTTGAGGTATGTTCACATTAGGAATGGATTAAAAAAAACTCTTTTTAATTGAGATAGTTCCATATCAGTAACTTATCATCTTTTTAATAGTATATTTAAAAAAAAACAACTAAGTTTTTGTTATTTTAATAACCATTTAACAAAGAAAAATTCTATACCCTATTTTCAATTTGCATTCCATAAATGTGTTTAAAACTTATTGTTGAGCTATACGTTCAAAAACGTTAATATGTATTTTCTTTTTACGTTTCAGGGAAAAGAGCTTCCCGCCAAAGACTTGAGTGGGACTTCAGACCCTTACGTCCGCGTCACCCTGCTGCCTGACAAAAAGCACCGCCTCGAAACCAAAATCAAGAGGCGTACCCTCAACCCTCGCTGGAACGAAACATTCTACTTCGAAGGATTCCCTATACAAAAACTCCAGAGCAGGGTAATTAATGAACATTGTAGACTTGGCAATTCCATTGTGTTATAGAATGAATGACTTAAGTCAGATTTAATAGGATTGTTTTGTGCTATTTTATAAATGTACAGTATAAATCTTAGCGTTCAAGAAGGGGTAGCAGTGTAGCTTAGTATTTAATTAAAATATTGTTTATACATTCAGAAAACTGCGAAATAGTTATGCAGATATCATCCACAATTGTGCATTTTAATTTACAAAATTAAATATGACTTATATTACGTATATAAAAAATAAAATCAACTGATTCTGATAATAGATAATTCCTTAATTATCTATGATTAAATCTTTCGATTAAATTTTATTGATTTATCACCTAAGATGCATATTTTATTTTAATACATTCGTCAGTATACTGCCATAAAACGTTAATTCAAAAATTGGGTTTATAGAATTGCGAATTCATTCATAGATTTAAACACGCCTTATACTCGTGTTACATTTATTTATTTCGATTTTTAAAACCTATAAATAACTTAACGTTTTTTAGTTGTACAGATTTAGAGAACTACCTAAGCACCATTAGAAAACTAAACGTCTTTGAGCTGTAAGCATTTTGGTCAATTGTTGTTTTTACATTTGTCTTACCGTCTATGGGCACGCTAAATTTCAGTTCTCTTCATGATGTTTGAAAATGTTGATTATCTCAAAAACAATGTTTTTTGACTTAACGTTTATGGCATTATAACGTACACAGGTGAGTCATTCAAAATGAACTTTGCTTCTCTTGGTTGTGGTTTCAGTTTATTAATTATGATTCAAGAATAATGTGTAGATAGATATGTGAAATAATAGTTTATGGGCTTTTAATTTTGATATTAAAATCTAAGTTATGTTCATTGAAAATTCTTGCATTTAACTAAAATAATTAGGTCAAAATAATGAATGTATTGATTACCTAAATTTGAAATCTTTATTGTGAATTAGTTAATTTGTTGATCTATTTCTTTTACAGGTTTTGCATCTTCACGTATTTGATTATGATCGTTTTTCAAGAGATGACTCCATCGGAGAAGTGTTCCTTCCTCTTTGTCAGGTAAGTCAATATCAAAATTATATCACTGGGTTCGTATCGCCGCGAAATGAAAATTAATGAAATCAGAGTCAATTCTTTTTTCATAATGCTTGCTATTACCAATCAGTGTTAGTGTGATTAATCAAGTGATTTGGAGTTTGAGTGTAATTGGATTCTCCGCGAATCATTTTTTTCTCATTCCGCCTCCTATTAAAAAATCAGTGTTGAAGCGATAAACCAAGTCACTATGACTTCGAAACATTTGTTTATTATTCTACTTGCTTTTGACAAAGCAGTGTTAGAGCGTGAATGCAAATAACCTTGTTGAATTCTTCTCAAACCAGTGATGAAGTAAAAAAAAAAATGACTCGGACTAGATTCTAACTAGATTCTCAAAGCAAGTTCTTGAGAAAATTCTAATATTTTGATTGAAGTTTTAAAGTCAGACTTTTGTTGTTTTAATGATTCCATATTCAATTGTTTCAATGCATTCGTTCGGAAAACGTTGCAAATCTATTTTGGCGCTGATCGAAAAGTTGAACAGTGAATTGTTTAAAATCACCCATTGAAAACTTGAAAAAACATGTCCCAAAAGCTTTTCAATTGCTATTTTTGAATAAAAAAACTTTTTTGTCGTATACATTGACATCGTTTTCAATTAGAAGCTTCGTTTACCTGCATTCAGTATTGATTCATTTTTACGAAAAAAAATATTTTCTATAAACTATTTCTTTGTTCTATTTTTTTATCATTTAATAACTATTTTCTGCTAGATGTGTCGAATACATTTTGACGTCAAAAAACTTAAATTATAGATAGAAAACAATATATATATTTTTAATGTTATCAAATTGCACATTAAAGAAATATCAATCCCATTACATAATCATTTTTTGCCAACCAACTTTTGCCTTAATGCGGAACATACATATATGTTCTGAAAAATAAACGATTAGAACGGAACTTGTTATTAGCTCATTGCGCTGAGCCCTTTTTTAGGATTTTTTAGGTAGGAACATTTTTATACACAAATTCTGAAAATTCAAATATCAACCAAAGAAGTCTAAAAGCGTTGACCACTCGGCTACAGGCTTGACATTATAAATTAATTTGAATCAACACATTTTTTTATGTACATATAAAAACAAGTTGACAATATTTTAAACTGTTTACACGTTATTTTTTGTCTTTTGCCGAAGTTTGACTACATTCAATTGAATGGATATAACTTTTGAGGTTATACTCACGGTTTACTTCAATTAATAAAGTTGTAATCAATTTAACAGTGTTTAAAAATACCGGCTACTTCATTTTTTACACTGGTCTATGGCTTCAATTTGAGTAAATAAAAAGGTCTCCGCGTTCTTTATAATTAAATTTTAGCCCAATAGCATTTTTCAGTATCAGGTGCTATGAGAAGTTTCAGCATTTCTCAAGAACATGGTAGATAAATACATGGGCTAATTTTTATTATTATAAAATTACATTTTTCAGCAACATAATAGTTTACTCATATATTGTGAGCAAATAAGCATCTGTCGTGAGTTCAAGTTCATTCGTGATGGCAAAGGTCTCGACTATTTGTTTTTGGGTATCTCACTCTTTATTATGAGTAATTATGAGTTTACTCAAAATTAGAGTAATTAGAGTAATTACTCAAAATATTATGAGTAGTTCAATTTGATAATTCCGTTATTCTAATATCATATGTATACTAATCCCATTATTTTGGTATTCACTATAAAATGTAAAAAATCATATATTTAAAATCCATATATTTTCCGATTTACTGCCATATTTAATAATAAAATAATTCTTGGCAGTACACCTCAGTTTGCTTATATACAATTTTTGTATGACACCTACATAAAAAAAAATAGTTTTTATTTAGGTTTCTTATTTAGATTTTTGTCTCTGTGCAAACTTTGTGACGATTGATAAATTTAAAAAAGCTTTTCAGTGCACTAGAAATATATTTAATTGCAACCAATAATTTACAAAAAAATAATTTGAAATATAAAGGTCTAGTGGAAATTAGCTACATTAGCGATCGGGTGTTTTTTATGTTCAAGTCCTGGGAAACTTTACGTCAAATAAGCATTTTTTTAAATTTTAATTTATGTTCTTGCACATAATATGTGTTTGTGATATCTTTTTTCTTTAAATTAGTTTTTAAAAATCGTCACCTTGGCTTTAAGCCATGATTTAACATATTTTGTGTAGTAAAACTAGAGATTTTAAAAAATCCGGGACCATGGTATTAAAAAGCTGCGAATTCTGAAATCACGGAATTACAAAACGGGTCCAGTAATGGATGCCTTTATTCCATATTAATACAAAACTTATCTTATTTCACAACTTGTAAGCGCATTCAGTAGTATTCATTTCCTTGGATAAAATCTCTTTCGCCCTCGATTTACACTACGTTTCGGTTGTTAAAAGTTAATGTTACGTTAGTAACTCAATTTCCTTTGGGCCACTCACGTGACAGGATCCAAAAAAGGGAACCGGATCGGGATTAATTTTTCCCGAGAGTCGAAGGGCCGGACTGGGAAACTTTGGTGATATTTCATGACCTTCTGTGCGTACACGTAGGTGGTCTTTTAGATTTATCTGAATATTTGTAGGCAGGTCAATTCAAATATTTTTGCGCCGATCTCAGTGAAGTGGAAGAATATATAAAAGCATTTTTTCACAAAAGATTTTATAAAAATCCACTTTGAAGGTGGATTCTTTCAATTTATATAATTCTAGTTACGTTGAACAAATTGAATTTTATTGGTTTTTATAAGTAGTAGTTTAAATATGTTAATAGTATATCTTTGTGATCACAAAAAAATACAAGTTGTTATAGTCTTATATATTTAACTACTTTTGGAATGTAAAGGCTTAAAATATCCCAATTATTTCAAGTATAATTTATTTTGATAGAACAAAAAATGATACATAAGGGAATGGCACCTAAAAAATAACACTTTATCGTACACTTTTAATAAGAATAATTTACCAAAAAGATTATCGAATGAGGCTCAGTTATTGACAATTAGTACATTTTTTTATATTTTTTAATATAATGCCTTTTTATCAATAATTCACAGTTAAATTGATCAGTTATTATCAATGATCAAGTTAACTTATAATTTATTTACTGACAACAAATAAACATTAAATGCCCCTGTATTTTCAAACAAACCTAACAAAGACCTTTGGTCATGGGAAGCTATAAATCGCCCAGGGGCGTAACGTATTTCTTACTTAAAAGCATAATAATAATAAATACGCAATATAAATTATTGTGACTGTTCTTCCCACCTAATACAAATGACTTTATTCAACAGTTTTGACATGTTTTCACATTTAAATAATGTTGTTTTCATATTTATCGTAAAGGTTAATTTGAATAACAAGTTATTATTTATTGTTTCTTTAATGAAATTATTTTACTAATTTATTACGGTACAATTCACGAGTTTAGCATAAACATTTGTTTGATAGATACATCACGAAACCAAAATGACACTTTTTTAAATATATTTCTCAAACATTTATATAAATTTTATTTCTTTGATTATATACACATAAGTCCAATTGAACTTAAAAACAATTCAGCTAATCTCATTTCCACATAGCCTTAGAAAAATTTACAAGACGTTTATCTAACGAAACAATCTAAAACAAAAATACTTTCTTAAAGAGAAAAGAAATAGAGTCGGACGGAAAAACGTTTACCAATGAACTCTCAGCCGATGAATTCAGAATTTCAAGACACACGTATTCCTTTAAGTCGCATTACAAATTAGTTATTAAGCATTTATCATCCATATTACTTTTTTTGCACTTATGGTGGTCTGGATTAGGGCATCCAATCCCGGGATCCGGGATCCCGTAATCCCGGGATCCCGTTCAATTTTCTGATCCCGAAATCCCGGGATTGACATGGTCGCGATCCCGGGATTTCGGGATTGAGAAATTTGGAGTAAATCTCGAAAAGTGAGATGAAATTGGCAAATTGTCGATTGAAATTCGAGGTTTTGTGAGAATTCGTGAAAAAAGTATACCAAATTGAGGATTTCAAATTCCTCGGTGAGCTAAAAAAAAAAAAAAACAAGGTTTTGTGAGAATTCGGGAAAAAAGTATACCAAATTGAGGATTTCAAATTCCTCGGTGAGCTAAAAAAAAAAAAAACAAGGTTTTGTGAGAATTCGGGGAAAAAGTATACCAAATCGGAGATTTCAAATTCCTCGGTAAATTTATCTCAATCCCGGGATCCCGGGATCCCGGGATTGAAAATTTATCAATCCCGAAATCCCGGGATTGGAAAAAGGCTCCGGGATTGGATACCCTAGTCTGGATCAATTACAAATTAATATATTTTTATGGGAAAACCCCTCTTAACGAAAGGAAAACCATAATGTAATTACTTGCTATATTTTTTAGCCATAAGTCATTAAATTAATTGACATAAGATTGTTTTTATGTTCAAATTTCGGTATAAATTGATTTGGTATCCTTTTTTATTAAAATATCATCGAATTTCTAACTTAAATATTTAACTCAATGAATTAGGGTTAGCAATTTAGTAAAACAGAGTTAACTAACATATTGTATACCAGGGATGGCGAACCTTTTTGGGTACGCGTGCCAAAAATCCTCAAATATTATTTCTTGAATGTGTGGCGCGCCCAAGCAGTAAAAAAAGTAGCAAAATAGAAAAATTAAAATATGTTTTTTTTTGTAAATAGAATTTTATTTAAAATCTTAAAAATTACAATTACAACAAGAACAAAATTTGAAAATTAATAAAACGGAATAAATTAATAATTCAAAGGTTATTTAATAAAAAAAATATTTTTTTAAACTTGTTATTTTTTTTGTTGAACTTTGAAATCGTTTGCGTGCTATCCAAATTCTCAAACATGCCACCTCGGGCACGCGTGCCATAGGTTCGCCATCCCTGTTATATACTATAGTAAAACTCTATCCGATGAAACTGTTCTTGAAAGTTGCTGATATGCAAAGACAAATTCCAATTTACGCTATTCACATCTGCTTTTTTTCAAATGGCTTTCTCTCGCTTGTCAAGCCATACCAATTTACCAAGTAATGTAAAAACCCGTTCTTTGTTTTAAAAAGAAGTTTATTTCAAAAAAGAAAAATCGAGAATGAACTAGAAACTGACTTACCAAGTCGTATCACGAAAAGTCTCAAATATATCAAGCCCATATATGTTAAGTTTTTCTTTTAATTTCCTAGGCTTAGAAAGAACTTCTTATAACTTGTTACTTCCGGGAAAATTATAATGATTAAAGTGTTTACATTTTTTTACCTTTTCGAGTACCGTATTCAAGCCTCTGGACTTTCGTCTTATTCAGTTGAATTAAGGGATCAGAATATCGGTATTAACGAAACCGGTATTCTAGTATTTGTGGTGTCTTTCAATACCGAAACACCGGTTTTAAAAATGTTAAAATACCAGTTGTTTGGTATTAAAAATTAATCAAACCGAATTTTAAATGTTCAGAAGTCTTTTTGTATTAAAAAAAATATTTGCGATAGATTAAAATATTTCAAATCTCTTAAGGGTTGTATAAACGCTCACAGGTTGCATAATTGATAACCCTTTTTAATACTGAATCATTTTAAGAAACAATATATTTTTTTTTGTAATAACCCGTTTATGATTATGTATATTTTAACATGATTGTATTTGATATGAAATTTCGAAAAATAGATTTTGAATTTAATCTTCTGGTTTTGAAATCTTTTTTGGTTGTAATTTTTTTTTTCTTTTAAACTTTTTTCTTATACTGATATTAACAATACCGGTATTGATGTCTTCGTTTGGAATTGAAATCCCAAGTAGAAGATTTTTTATACTTACTCAAACATTTTTAAATTACTAAATCGGTTTATGGATTCATGTTCGATAGTACAATCTGTATTTTTTCCTAATAATTTAATCATAAAATGAGACGCGCAACAGTGGAAGACGAACAAGTCTTTTCTACTAAAAAAAAATTGAGCGACCAAATAGTAAACAGTTCTCTTCAAAAATCTTTTATTGGGAAAATTATTTTTTTCTTACCATGTCCGCCGCAATAAATACATTTCATTCAAACCTAAATCAATTTTCATATATAATTAGAACGTTTTAAAAAATGATATTTCACATTACAGGTTGACCTGAGCGAGAAACCTTCGTTTTGGAAGGCCCTTAAACCACCAGCAAAGGACAAGTGCGGAGAGCTGCTGACTTCACTCTGCTATCATCCCAGCAACAGCATTCTTACCCTCACCTTGCTCAAGGCCAGGAATCTCAAGGCCAAAGATATCAACGGAAAATCAGGTTGGTAAATTAAATTACACTAATACTAATCACTGTCAAATGTAAAAAATTAAATATCTAATTGTATTTAGATTGTTTATACTGTATTAAAGTATGTGCTTTTGAAAAACGGTAAAACTTAACGAAACTTTAGCTATAAGATTTACTAAAAATTATTATTTCACAGAAACGTATACTGAATACTAGATCAAAGCTATATGAACCAACTTTGTTTTTTTCTCATTTCCTTGTTTTGTCTTATCCATATAGGATAAAGATTAGGTATTTTAATTTTCTCCTTGCGTGAAATTGAGCTGCAATTAGTGGGAATAATAGGCCATTAAGAATAACCATAAATGCTTATATTACGAACACAACAAATTTTAATTCTCATTAAAAATAATTAACTGACTTATCCTTCTCCGCCCATCACTGCTTTTCCATCCGTAAATTCTATTCGGAAGTACCCAGTGGCGTAACAAACGTTAAGAGTGTCTCTTTTTTAAGAGTGTTTTTTCTTCGATTTGGGAAAACAACTACCCAAAGCAAGACAAAAAGTTTCTATTTAGTCTATTCACTCTCCGTGTGACGTTGCAAATTTCTTTAAAGTGTGCTGATTTGCCTTGTTAGCCATCAAGATCAAAAAATTCAATGTGAATGTACCCCATAAGAACTCAAAGGCTAAGAAGAAATAGTGCTATACATTTCTGTTAGATTATATCCGGAGACTTTTATGAGGTACTTGACATAAACCGCTATCATCGCTATAAATTTCTGACACCTCGAATGTGCTACGATCTAATGAAGCCTTTTGTTTGTTATTACTTTATTGTGTTGCTTAAATTTCTTGTTATTAGAAAATCTCTTCTCCACTTCTGTATTATTTTGCGATTGAGAATCGTGTTTAAACAAAAAAAATGTGAAAAAATTTAGTATTTGTAATGTAAAACAACAGTTTATTTTTCACTCAAAATTGCTTTACAATGCAATGATTAATTTGGAAGTTATTAAAATTTTAACGATGTAACATTTTTTTACGAAACCCGAACTTTCTTTTATTATAATTCTAGTGTTTGCCAAGATTATTTACTACAGTGTGGCTTACTAAACTTATTAGTTAAGTAATGCATTACATAATTTTGTGGAACCACAAATTATATGATACTCGGTGTTTAATTACAAAATACGTTGTGTATATTCCTATTTACATACATTCTGGAAGCTCGTTGAACCCCTATTTTAAACAGGATTATCTTGGCGGTAGCACGCAAGCCATTCTAATTTGTAAAAGCGGGCGTATTGCGTCAAAAAGCTCAAAACACGCATTAGTAATAATAGCTTTAAATCTTTTACGCAATGTGGATGTCTTAACGTTTGATTACTCGCTTCCAGTGAGAAATAACATTTAATATTTCTGTTTCTGGTGTAATTTTGTTTTTTCTAGCACTAGTACGATTGCGAAAATTGCGTTTTTTTTTGTTTTATATCGTAAATCTCGTATCAAATTTGCTATTACTTTAACAAAGAATATTAAAAAAAAAATAGTACACAATTTATTCTACCATTTAAACAAAGGGTTAAGATAATTGGTGTTGAAAATAATCAATGACAACGTCCGTAAAATTTGTATGATAATTGTGCGTTGAAACTAGGGTTGTAGAGTCGGACTCTTTTTACTAGGGTCGTAGTTGAAAAAAAGCTAGCGACTCCAACTGCTCTTTAACTCGTTGTTTATACAAATCACTAGAATTAAAAGTAGTGCCAATGCATGCTACTAAATCTAAAATATATATATGAGGTCCAAATCATTAAAAAAATAATGCAAACAGTAGCTTTTATATTACAAAAATCAGGGGAGGATTTCTCAATTATTCGCAGAGATAATGAGATAAAAAACTGATATGATGAACCCCCATCCGCCCTTCTGTTCACCCAGAATGTTAAAATAAGTACATAGAGAATAAGTAAGCCATATATTCGATACTTACCATATTTATTTTTCTGATTAGTGAAATAATTACTGTATGTACTAGAAGAATATGAAGTGTCAGAAAAAAATAAAGACCATTTCAAGGGTAGAAGAATCACCATTTTTTTATCCGGATTCAGAGTCTGAGTCATCCTCGATGTCGTGTTTTAATTTAAAGTTGGAGTTTAAAGTTATTTTAATTTTTAACGACTGCAAATTTTTTTTAACATATAACAAAACAAATTACACGTGACAACACACCTATATAATATAAAGATTAAACCATTTATATTTGCGAATTATCTGAAGAAAATCATAAGGATAAAAATGCTGTTTTTTTGACAATGATTAAATGAACTTTATTTTACTAGAGATTATTTTAATAAGCAGTAAGAAATGGTACTTTTAAAATGCCGTTTTTGCTAAACATTATTGTGACACTTTAAAACTTTGTATCTTGTAATTAAAACTGTTTCACCGGGAGAGTTTAATTTGAAGCAATTCGTTGTTTAGTAAAACAAGTGACCATTCGAATCTAAATGGAGGAAGAAGTTACATTAGTCAGACTAATTAAATGTAGAAACATATTAAAATAAAATTGTTAGTGAATAAAAGAAACAAAACTGTTATGAAGTTAAGTCAAAGAATATCAGAGAGTCAGTCACTGACCCATTCATCTGCTGAGTGACTAATTATAATTTTACTAGCTGTAAGCCCGTTGACCTCAACGGGGGGATTTTTGTTGCATTTTTAAGTAGTCAGAAAAGTTACTGGCGTGAAAAATAAATTACTAACCTATTTATTGAATAATCCAGAAATTCTGATAGTAAAAGAAATATCTCGGGGCGTATATCGACAGCCCTGCCCTGCAGTATTTAAATTGTAAATTATTTATTTTTGGAATAATGTTCTAGTTTGCTAACAACTATTTTTCGTAATAGCAGAAATTTCGTAAGTTATTGAATTTTTGGAATAATGTTTAAGTTTGCTAACAATCATTTTTCCTAAAAGCAGAAATTTTGTAAATTATTTAATCTTTGGAATAATGTTTATGTTTGCTAACAACCATTTTTCTTAGAAGCAGAAATTTCGTAAATTATTTTATTTTTGGTATAATTTTTAAGTTTGCTAACAATTATTTTTCCTATTAGCAGAAATAGACCTCGTAAATTATTGAATTTTTGGAATAATGTTTAAGTTTGCTAACAACCATTTTTCATAGTAGCAAAAATAGTCCTTGTAAATTACTTAATTTTTGGAACAATGTTTAAGTTTGCTAACAACCATTTTTCTTAGAAGTAGAAATTTCGTAAATTATTTTATTTTTGGTATAATGTTTAAGTTTGCTAACAACCATTTTTCATAGTAGCAAAAATAGTCCTTGTAAATTACTTAATTTTTGGAATAATGTTTAAGTTTGCTAACAATTATTTTTCCTATTAGCAGAAATAGACCTCGTAAATTATTGAATTTTTGGAATAATTCAACTGTTTATGTATGCATGTGAAGTATGCGTATTTTGGAATTTTTAGAATAATTTAAATGTGTGCTTAATATATAATATTTAAATTAGATCAATTCTGACAGTTGTGTGTTTGCCCGAGCGGTAACGATCTCAACTCAAAATCTACAGGCGATGGTTCGATCGACGGTCGTGGCGTTTTTTTGTATGATAATTCAATTTTTCAGCGACTTGATTTGTTTCGTCAAATAATAAACAGTGTATTGGGAAAATATGTCTTTAATATGAATAAAAATATTGCGTCAGCGGAGCTGGTGAAGGAGGGTGTGGGAAGGGGCAGGGGAGGGGAAATCGCGGACAATCATGCAATCATTCGGACATTATCGAGTATTAATATATAGATTTTCTATCATATATCAATCACCGAGTGATTAAAACAAAAACGCTACTAGAAAAAATGCCTTTTTGAGTTAAGTATGGAAAATTGTTCATTATAATCGGTTCGACCTGTTACAAGAAGACATATCTCAGGTTATATGAGCCTTCTAGTGGTAAAGTGAGCCATCTAGTAAAGTGGTTTTTTTTCTTGTGCTTTTAAGTACAACCTCGTCTTTATTTGGTGTTTTGGTGGATTGCATATATTTATTTTGACTAAAATAGAACTATTGCAATGTGTATTAAGTGACTGAGGTAACTTTACTTTCACGATAATTTATGACGTGTAGAATATAACGAGGCATTTACCTTTTTTTATAAAATACTACTTGGCTCACTTTACCTCTAATGGGCTCATATATTATATAAGTCTTCCTGTGACGCAGTGTACAGCATCGCGTTTGCTCACCATGCACTATATACGATGCGTATACAGAAAGAGAGAGAGATAATATATTTACTTGTGAGCGAGAGAGAGAAGGTATATTGAGGGAATGTTAGTAGGTGGCACTGCTGTCTAGTGTATAATATTACTTTTTATTCGATAAAAGCTTAGGTTATTTTATTGAAACATGCCTATTTAGTAAATTATTGTTGAAAGTAAAATGGGAAGAATAGTACGGAAAAAATTTACAAGGTGAATAAATAACCAAGTTTTTCCTTCTGGTAAAGGCAAACGCTGAACTATCAACTATTTCCTACCTAATACTTTTTTTACGCGATACATTGGTCCCAGAAAGTGGCGCGTAAAAAACCTCATTTTCACATAATTTGATAAATCGGTTCCAAGTCCGCCTTAAAAAGTATCAAAAATGTATGAAAAAAACGTAATGATGCCTCCAAAAAAATCGCATAAAATCAAAATATCAAAATCTTTAATCTAAGATGAGAAAAATATACGATTTTATTAAATCAAAAATAGTAATTATTGAGTAAAAAGGTAACTTTTTATTCTCATGAAATATATTATTATATTTGAAACCACTCTCACTTTTTGAAATTGACTATAGTTTAGTTGGACATTAAACACGACACAATAATGTCCAAGTCGGGGTGGGTACCAACGTATTTTTTTAATATGTCTAATAGCTTTTAAAAAAGTCCATCAATTTTCAATGTTCTTTTTACGTGATTCAAGTTCACTAGAAATGAATATTGATTGGCCTCTACAATTTTGTTAAAACGTTCAATGATAATAATATATTGTTATTTTATTTTTAAAAAATAAAATCTAAACTAATGACATTGACGCAAAGAAAAACATGGATGAAGACAATTAGTACTTAAATATGAGGCTATTATTTGCAAACACGGCATATTTCACATTACATTACATTTTAAAAGTATTTTTAGTTTTACATAGCTTTGGAATGATATTTTGAATGGTATCAAGCCATGTTTGAAACTACTTTTTAAAAATACTTTGAAAATGTATTTTTATAAACAAAATTACAATTATGGTTCACCATTCACCGATTGCGGAACAAGCCGGGATTGCAAATAATAGCCTTATACATAAGTTTAGAAGTTACGATGCTATGGAGTGACTATAAGTAATTCATTTGTTAAGAATATATTATGACTTACCTTTTGATTAAAATCTTCAAAGAAACCTGTTGTATATAACTGAAAAGAGTCTTAAGTATCTAAAGAATGCGTAATTTAAATATGTAACATGAATCAACAAAAAGTATATACTTTTAATTCAAAATTACTTAATATGTCAGGAAATTGAAAAGATTTGTAATTTTATAATATAACTTATAATTGAGGTATCTCAACAGAAAGATTTTATCTACGAGAACTATTTGTTACTCAGTCGCTCAACCTTACTTTTTTCAAAGTGAGTGTAGGGAAAGAAGGATAATACTAAAACAGGACTAGTGGTTAACTAATCGCTATTGCTACACCCAGTTATTAAAGGATCAGAAGGATGGAAGGAGGGGAAATAACGTGAATTGACATCACAAACACCCAGTCTTCGAGCACAACTTTGAATTAAATAATTCTCAAATTCACTATGATCTTACCGGAAATCGAACGCAGACCTGCGTGATCGGTAGAGCAAGCTCTAACCAACAGCAGGCGACATTATATATAAATAATTTAATACATATTTTTTATACACAATACATCTTATCCCCGTGTTAACGAATATTTCAAATGAATTCAACGAAGCACGTGCGTTTTTCTATGTTCGGTTAAAAGTAATGAGTTATTCTGAAAGAGTAACACAAATATTTTGCACACCATCCTAAATTTAAATTAAACGTAGCCCGGTTGTCCGAAAAAACAGATTTTTTACATTTCACCGAGCGGCTTTTTCGCATATTTTTTTGTTGCTAATATTCTCCCACCGAACTCGTTGTTGTGTTTAATTTCACAGCGCAATCAAAACTTTTTGTTTTTCACTTGGTAATTTTGTTATTTATTTGATGCTTTTCCGCGAAAACTTTGCGCGTAAAAACGTAAACAATGTCCTACATTATAAAAGTTGCTTCCAAAGCTTCATACTTCCCGGTCGATGATTTATTTTTTAAATTACAGGTACGCTGGAGTGTTAATTAGTGCTTTGAAATCAAAGCTTTTGCGCAAGCCAAAGTGATTGGTGTTGCCTTTGCAAAAATTCAATTGAATAAAATAAATCTACTGAAAATTTTAAATAACGGGTGTTACTTACGATAATTTTCCAGAGAATCGTTTTTACTTCTTGCAACAGCCGTATCAAAGTCAATATTATCAATACTAAAGCATCATCTAAGCCAGTGTTTCTTAATGTTGACCCAAAAGTCACCGTGTGAGAATTTAATTGGCTAATCCAGCTTATTTACTATAAACCAAGAGTGGGGAAACTTTTCATTTCTAAAGGCCACATTCATTTAACATAAGGCCGCAGAAAAGAAAACTTTGACACCCCTTCCCCTTCTTTCGACTCTCGATTACGCTCTTTTTACAAACGCTTGCATATAATTTTTTGATCAAAGTGAATACTTTAATCAAGTCAAAAGGCCGCATCAGAGTAACCAAAAGGCTGCAGGTTCCCCTCCACTGCTCTAAACGTTTCGTCAAATACAAGTCACGTGAAAAAATGGCACATTTGACGAATTCATTGTGAATCACAATATTCAACCGTAAGGTAAAGCACATATAAATTAAATTAATTAGTATTTTTTTTCAGTTTTTTACGTTTTTCTCATTACAACTTTCATGATAGAATGCTGTATTTGCTTTTGACTCCTGACTTATTGGTACTTCGTTGTTTAACGCCTGGCACTGAAAAATGCAACGGTCATCGGTGGAGCTCTACACCCAGATGGGGTTACTCAACCTACTTTAAAAAATATATTAAAATAACATTCAAAATTGTCATTTTGTATGTGTTCTCGAACATTGTTTCCAAGACGTTAGTTGCGTGATAATTATCGCAACGCGGCCATTCATGATTTCCTCAAAACGGGACATCAACTAATTTTTAGTTGATAGAGTGCGTATTCAAGAAAACGAATAATTATTTCTTTGTAGTTTTTATTTATTCGTGAAAATAACAAAATTGCTCACGAAACTTTTCTAGTGCTCCATTCTGTCACTTTGCGGTGTAATGTCGTTAGAATTAAGTGAATACTCATCAAATACTTCTGAGTCTTGGTTATAATGTGGTTCACTGATTTGTAGTCCTTCAGAAAACGGGACATCAGGATAGACTACCTTAAAACGTGACGAATGGTCACATTTTATATTTTGTGATGTGTCATATAGAATGGTTTCACCACATGCTGTAAAACAACGAAGTACAGGTTTATTAAATGTAGCTTATTAACATAAAATAGTAGTGTCAGCGACTAAAATTTCAATTTGAATATGATCGTGCACTTTGTGTGGATGCTTTGCGTTTTGTGGACTAATTAAAATTGCAACGACTAATGCATTTTAGTCCATTAACGTGAAGTTGTCACGTCAAGTAAAACTCAATTTACGAGAGGCGATGGTGAATTGGATGACATAACCAGGGCACGGAGTTTACTCACGCGTAGCAACTAGCTTATTTACAATTACGACATTAAAATAAAAGTTAAAGTTGGTAAGATTTTTTAAAATAAGTTTTACTCTTTTTTTGTGGTGAATTAATTATTGAACGTTTTTAACATTAGTTATTGTGTCACATAATCCAAGTCGTGATTATTCTTGGTTGACGATTGATTTTTTTTTTTAATAATTATTATCTGCTACGATAAAACTTTTTCTGACATTGTCGTACAAATCTTTACTTTAAAGATTTTAAAATATTGTTTCAAACTACCGAATCTTCTTTTATAAAACTGACATTTAGTCTTTTCGACAATCCATTCATTTTTTTCACCCATTCGGCCGATTCGCAATATTTAACTGGTGATGTAATTTGTGTCACATTTTGAAACACAACAAGTGGAATAACAAAGTTCTTAATTTTAATTTTATATTGAAATTAAATTTCCACAAATTTACTGCCGAACTCATTGGAAATACAAATTTTAGTGCATTTTTCCCGCATAAACGTTTTTATTTTACGTATTTATTGTCGTTCGTTTTATACTGCCACTTATTGTAAAATAATTCAACAGATGGTGTGATAAGAAAGGCTATATTTTATATGTTAGCACTACAAAACAAAATATACATTTACATAAACTTGATCTAGTTTCCTTATTTTGGTTATAAATGAAAATATCAGCAGAATTTTGAAGTTTATTTTACCACTCGCTTACGAGTACTATACAATTCATTGAGTGCTTAATTAATTATTAAAGTGTTTTAATATACAGCAATTTATCATTGCAATTTATGTGCGCCGACTAAACTGAAAAATGCAATATTGATTGATTTTCAATCAATTTTCTTTTGCCTTATCACTATGTAATAATATAACCCTCAAAGTCAAATATTTTTTTTAAATTAGCTGGCATAAATAAAAACTGGACAGCTTTGTCAAAACATGAATGTAAATTAATAAAATAAATATAAGAATTATCATTATTTTTATTATCAAAATATGGAGACTTTTATGATGTCGTATCATCAAAACCACCATAAGGAATTGTAATACATTTGCTCATCATAAATACCTAGTATAATTTTAATGATTATAGTGAACCAAAATTTTACAAAAATTGTATTGTAGCATCACTTACTACTATAAAGTATTAGTCCATTGGTAATATGGAATGAATTTCTATAGTTAACATTTTTTTGTCTTTGAAGTCCAGGTCTAATTGGAGGTTTTGTTTATGCAACCAAAACATATTTATATAATTATCTTAAGTTGTAATGATGCAAATAATCTAATCTAGATCTAAATAATCAAAGTTTTTATCTATTTTTTCAGATCCCTATGTGAAAGTATGGCTGCAATTCGGTGACAAGCGGATAGAGAAACGCAAGACTCCCATCTTCAAGTGCACCCTGAATCCAGTTTTCAATGAGACATTCAGCTTCAACGTACCTTGGGAGAAGATCAGAGAGTGCTCACTCGACGTTATGGTGATGGACTTTGACAACATTGGCAGGAATGAGCTTATTGGTAGGATTTTACTGGCTGGTGAGTGTTAATTGAATATTATTGAAACGTAATATTCCCTGTTTTAATGTGAATATCATATAGTAAACAGTTGTGATATGTTACGCAACAGAAAAGATAGTTTCTTACAGTGTAACCATACCATCTCCTTTCTAGTTAAATTTATTTAAGGATACAAACAGATTCTTTGTCTGGAATAACTCAGTTGGTCCATTGATTATACTAGTTCTATCAATGTTGTTTTAAATATGGGCAATAATTGTCTATGTCTATTAATTTAAATGCATGTCTGTGTCGGATCGACATAGATGCAAACATATGTTGATATTTAATTATCTATGTAACATAAAATATCGATTTTCATTTGCTGTTTACTTAGAACGTTCAATCTGTTACTTACCAACTTCTGCCAGACGATTGACGATATTGTTATGACACATGTTGTGAGCTTGTACCAATCAAAATTCTAAAAGTTGACAATCTATTGAAACTAATTCAGTCTATTAAAACAAGGTTATTAAATATATTATTTTGTAAGGAAGGTATAAAAACAAAAATTGACTATTTATTGACTTCCATAATTCCAAAAGCTTAATGACATCACATGAATGTCCAGTTCCAAACACAAATTTAAGCATTCTTCATTATAAATAATAGATTACGTACTGTTGCAGTAAAATACAGGGTTTTAAAACTGCTTTTGAAGACCACATGTGCTAACATATGGGAATATTGTGTATGATTTTGATTGAAAATTCTTGTACCTTTGATTTTTGTAAAAAAAGAACTACATATACAGATTGATATAGGCACCAAAATAGAATATATCATGAAAAGTTGTATTAGTTATATTAACATACCAAACTTTCATTCTTCACCATTCCAAATAATAATTTTTAATATATTTGTATGTTATTTGTTTGTAAAATTCTTTTTTTAGGCAAAAATGGTTCTGGCGCATCTGAAACTAAACATTGGCAAGATATGATCACCAAACCAAGGCAGACCATTGTCCAATGGCACCGATTAAAACCTGAGTAAACTGACAACAATCAGCTGTTTACTGGCAGCCATCTTGCGCTGTTAGTCAGCCAACATAAGGGGACATCTGTGAACACACAACGGATACCTGTCCACGGCATGGCTCACCAGTCGACTGATGAGCATATTAATTATGTAAATGAAAGTTGGGTTATGGTATCTAAACAAATATCGATTTGAATCAGCTGTGAATGATTGTATTTATTAGAATGTTAAGTATTTATTTATTTTCACATTGTTTATAGATGCAAGAATATTAAGTTGGCACAATAATATATAATATGTAATTGTTTTATTAATTTTCAGTTATGTTATAATAAATAGATGTGCTATTTTATTTACTTAGTTATTATTATAATAATCATACATTGCTAAATATTTTCATACTGTCAAACTTGTTTTAGGTGAAAAAAATTTCTTTTTAAAACAAACATTATTATTTTTTTTGAAAATAGATTCTATTATGAATGCTTTTCTTGTACATATTATAATTGTTTAAATTATACTCGTCAAAATGCATAAAATTACTTTTTTAAGCCACGTAATATACTCTTATTTGATTTGAAATCTTTATTTTTTGCCTTCATAAAAATATATTATTGTACCTTAGTGGGTAATAAAAATTAGAGGTTTCAAAGCTCATACTGTATTATATAATAAATATTTATAAAAATGTGTGTAGTAAAATAACTAATTTACTATTTTTTTAAAGGCACTTCAAGGAAAAGCCAAATAGATTCTAATATTTACAATATGAGTGAGTTTTCTTTATCATTATATAAAATCATTTTATGTATGCCAAGTTTTTTATGTCGCATGGTAAATTTTATGAATTAGCAACATATTTGATTTGAATTATTATTTTTCATTATCCTATAAATAATAATTACAAGCTACATTTGAAATAAGGTGCCAAATCAACACCGTCAGTACTTTAAAAAAAATGTATATGTAATTTACTAATGTTTCGCATATAAATTTAATGTGCTAAAAACACAATCTGTACATAGGAGGTAAATTAAACTGTCAAAAATGGCAGCTCTTCACTTCAGCTGATCGTTGTCTAATAAATAAATAGTTGTCTACAATACTACAGGAAAGACATACAACAAGTAGACAACAACATTACGTCAATAACTCATTTTGTACAAAATTTAAATAGTATAGTTTACCTCCTAGGTACAGCATTGTTACATAAATATCAACAACAAAAAACTGTCAGTTAGAATACGATATTCTGTTTAAACTTTTTTCTCTACAAAAAATTCTGTAAAAATTAAAAAATTGCAAATTTTTCAAACAACTATTTGAAAGTGGTCTCTGGATATTTACTAAATATTTTTATTATGTTCAATTTATAAAAAAAAAGAAATTTTGTAATATGTGATGTTTTACAAAACCGTTTAAAAATTAAAATCACTTCAAAGTAACTTCTTGAGTACCAAATGATAAATTTAATAGCAGAGACTCCCTTCAAAAAAATCTAAACACTTTTACATTATGACGACTGACTTCAAATGGTTATCAAAAATATTATATGGTATGGGTGCTTCATAATATTAATAAATAATATATTACGATAACATTCATGAAAACAGTTTTTTACCTACACTCCATTTAACAGGATTAATGGCATTAAAAAAATTTAAATTATTTTAAGTTTTTCATTTCTCAGATTTTATTACATAAGTCATGTTTAATTAATCAACAAATAAACATTGTTTATAATATTAAGTAAGTAAGAGAAAAAGGTATTTTAGATTGAACATATTACAAGTTTTTTTCGTAAAGATTCATTGTATTATTGTTTAGTTTTATTTTTGAAGTCAAGCTATTTATTATAAGTATAAAAAAAGTAATCAAGAATACTATCAGTTGGAAAATGAGTGGCTTTTTTCGTATAATGAGTAAAATATTAATATATTTAGCAATTAAGATTTGTATTTAAAAAATTGTCAGTGTCATATTTGTGTTTTTATTTTTGCTTGCAGTTATTCATTATGGTTATTTTTGATAAAAAAATATGTTCTTCAGGAACAAAATTTAAAAATAATAATCATTTAAATTTGTTTCAGAAATTCATGAATTATAAATAATTCAACCCTTTTCTGATAGCCAGATTACCTTACAAGATTTAAAGAATGGAAAAAGTAACAGCAGTTTTAAAATATGTTTATTTAATCATTTAATAACAAATATTCTTTGTATTGTGACATTCATAAATTAAGATTAGTTCTTACAGGATGAATGAGCAAAGTTATCATAAAAAAACGTATTTATCTTAATGCAATTTTTTTCAGAACAGAATTTTTTTGTTAGTTATAAAATAATATATTTTTTTTTTAATTTGATATTTTGTCAAACGTAGAATATTAAGTTGAGCTAAATTTTTTTATTTGTTTCTTTCGAGAAAAATAGTAATGTTAGTTTCTTCCATTCCATA
Organism: Himalopsyche anomala; assembly: GCA_031772345.1. Lineage (NCBI taxonomy): Eukaryota > Metazoa > Arthropoda > Insecta > Trichoptera > Rhyacophilidae > Himalopsyche > Himalopsyche anomala. The sequence goes on from CM062825.1 coordinate 5,226,936, forward strand.
AAATATATTTCATGTTTTTAATCATGTATTCCATCTATATTGTGAATTATTTCTTATTTGACTCACATTCCTTTTTATTGTAATACGTGTATCTGAATTGTAAAATTTACTTATCCCTCATCATTTGCAAAAATATTCACTGCTGTCATTGAAAACATTTTTTTTCAAATTCATATTTCATTCAAAGGTAAATTATAAAGCTAACCCCATTTGACTATATCCAAATACAGGTATTAAAAACAATATATCATTTTATTGAACTCGTTATTTTAGTTTCGTAAACTAAGTATTTAAACGTAGACTGACAAACAAAATGTAAAAAATACATATCGTTGTCGAAAATCACTATCAAAAATTTTAATCCTGAAAACATTTTAATGTTTTAATCTCGGAAAGGCTTAGGTTGCTTGCTAATTCTGAATGTATCAGATATTTATAAAATATAATATTAATGATTTCTACATTTTTTATAATTTTATCATCGTTGTTTTATATTTTATCATTAATTAACTGCAAGCCTTTTGCTTATAGGCAAACGTAAATTTTATCTGGCTAGTTATCGAGAGAAAAATGTTATCTGTAATACTGTATAAGTCAATTAGAATTTCTTTCCATGAAACCAAATCAAAATTACACCTGACAAGCTTATGGTTAAGGTTTTTCTAGGAATGTTTAAATGAAAGCCAGTTAAAACTTAAGCAGTGCTTATAAGTCAAAGAGGTATTGTATATTGTACATTTCCCTGTTTGGAAAATGAATAAGTATCTAAATATGGCGAGCGTGATTCGAATTTTTCAAAAATTCAACAGTGTGTTGTATTATATTTACTGTAGTGCCTACAATTATTATGTATGTGCCACAAGGTTGAAATTTTTATAATATACGTGACGAGAAGATGGATTTCTTCATTTGATAATGTCATATAGATGTTAAACATTGCATTTTAATATAAAAAGAAAACTCTATGTCGTACAAGATAATATGTGTCTATGTGTATTAAAAAGTTATTCTAAAAGTACCTACATAATAATATTATCAATATTTTTTACTGTAGCAAAATGGCTTAGAATATACTGGATAATTCAAAGCACTGTTGTTTGAAGTGATAGAAATCCCTAAATAAAACTCTCGTAGTGATGTTGAAAATTCGTTCAGTGTTTAAAATAATAAACTGTTTGCTTTCAACCTAATCAAAAATTTTACATGGCATCTAACTAATGTCATTGTTGTAAAAATATCGACATGTACTCACAGACGTCAGTTAATTAATAAGCTCTATTACACGTTATCAGATGTCACTATTTTTTAAAGTATCAATTGTATTTTACGGTATAATATAATATATTGGTCATGATTAAAAGATAACGGTTGAATAAAACAATTTATCAAAATTATTTTATAACATGATATAATTTGATATAATTGGTTTATTTTGTAAAGATTTTTTTAAAATTCATAAATAATTATCGTACCGATAATTAGAAACACTGCAATCACACCTTAATAAATAATTGTTAATGGAATAACTGCTAGATTAAATGTTAAGTGGAAAAAATATTGAAGAATTTAAGTATCTAGACATCATAATATATTAAAATAAAGTTATTCCATGAGAGTTTATTTTTTTTGTTCATTGTTACGAATAAAATATTTTAATATTTCAAAATAGTACTGAAATGAGCTCAACTGAAATAACATTCTGAAATTACAAATTTATCTCATTAATCGATCTCATAACAATGTTAAATTTCAAATAAAATTTATTTTTAAATTTTAAATATACACATATTTAAATGGTAATTGAATGGCTGCATTGGATTAAACTTTTAATCACAAAGATGTCAGAAGATATAATATTCGAATCAGCTTACATAAATCCATATTTACAATTTTATTATGTCATTATAATGAATCAGTAAATGTGTACACAGTTGCAACCTAATTAATGATTAAAATTCCTCATACATCTTCTATAATCTATGTGAACAAAAAAATTGCGGGCCAGAACCAAACATCAAATTCTTTAGCATATTTTTCATCAATATCAACACTCAACAAATGCACAATATTGTCATTGCTAGAAAGTGTTTTTTTAATTGATTTGTTGAGATTGTCATCAGCTGTATAGTAATATCACAGATGTCAGTATTTTAGATTTGAAAATTCATTTCTTTTGTAAACGGCTTGAAAATATCCAATATATTTTTAAAGAATGTTAAAGTTTCTGTGGTGTAGAGAATTGATGCCGTAATAAGATAGATTGAATGCTTTATAGCTACGTGGTGAGCGTTCTCAATACCTTTTAATAAGTTCATAACATAATGTGGCCAAATATTTGACATAGACAGTAAGAAAAATTATCTGTATAAAAAATAATACTGTAGTTTTGTCTTAACGTTTTCACATCTTATCTGTTTAGCCAACAAAAAGAGCTTATATTAACAAAAAAAAAACAAATCGGAATACTGCTGCAAATTTAGTTAATTATTTATTTACTAATCCTTAATGAGTATTTTATAAGACATATTCATAAAAAAATATTGATCAAAATAAGAAGCTCTTCACCAGACCGCAGCCTATTTTGTTTTACAGATAATTTTTATTTTTCAGTAACAAATATTTGTCTTACTTTTAAAAAAATTATATAGATGTCACTTGTATAGCGCTAACTCTGGTGGAGAACTACAATAGTGATCATTTAGAAATAATATTACGGTAAATGTAAATTTGCTTACACACTGTGTGCATGTACCTATGTGTTTTACAAATTTACTAACGCAAAGTTTTTATGTGGTTGGCAATATTTATGGATGTGTTGAATAATGACATTTTATAATAATGTAATCAGGTAAATAATTGTTAGTATTTTTTTATTCAAATAGATGTCAGCGTTTCTAAAAAAAAAATTAACATGCGTGAAATTATCATAGTATTGGAAACATACAATTTTTCACAGAAAAAAATCCAAGTAAGTGCAATATAATCAAAGTAGTAATGGATAGAAAAATAAGTCAAGATATTTTATTAATTTCTGCCCTTGTTAACTTCTCAAATTGTTTATTTAAAATATTTATATTTTATATATATGTAGGTACTTCTACAGATTATTACTAAACTTGATTGTTAAGAAACAGATTTGCATGGTAATAATTATTGCCTACAGGATAACATTTGTAGGTAGAAATGATATTAATTCCAAAAGATTCTTTTTCTCAAATTTTATAATGACGGTTAGATTCGGAAAATTCAGAACACATTTGCAATGAATGCATAATTTTTACAATTATAGAAAGAGACGTACTGTTTATTATCCTCAAATATTAATTGAGAACAACAGTGCCATCTGTATAGAATTTAACTTTTTTGTATTTTATTTAGTGGAAATATTGATACCAACTGATCACGTCAAGTCATCACAGCAAAAGAGTTTGTGTGGCAAGCGATCACATCAGAAGCATATAACATAGCAATGATAATCATGAAATCAGTTCATTGTACGAATTGGAGCAGTTTCTTTTACAGTAATGGGTTATAATAATCTTAAAAAACAAATTGTTGAATCGGTAATGAGAGTAAAAAAATAAATTTGATAAATCATAAGACAACTGCCATCTATGAAGAAACATCAACACTCTTAATTAATAATAAGATTTTTGTCTCTATGATAATATTTGATGGGTATTAAACATAAATGTCTCGCGATTAATATTTCAATGATTAATAATATTTTTGTAAAATGTGATATAGACTAAATTGATATCTATATTATGTATTATAGACGGCTTTGCCAAATATTTTACGGGCATGTTTCATTATTTGGCATTCTAAATATTCAAGACCCTGCATGATTTGATGTCTAATAGTGATCATTACACGTAAGAAAGTTTACTATAATGCTTGATTCAATTTGGAAGTGAAGTTGGAAATGAATTTAAGTAAAACAAGAAGGCAATTTATAATTAATTTCAAGAAAATCTCAAAACATCCCAATAATAATTTGCATAAAAAAGCTACATTCGTTTATGAATGTAAAAATTAATTACTTATTATTTACTTTAAAATTATGAATCAGAGTCATACTTGCACAAAGGGCCTGTGTAAAGGTGACCCAAATTTCTACATACTCAATTCATCAAATTGCATGACGTTTGCATGAGAGCCCCAAATTTCTAGCTATGCTACAGATCAAAACTTAAATTATAATGGCATAAACACAATCATAATAATACTCTTAATTTTTTAAAGGAATATTTGTATTAATAAATTAAAATTCAGTTTCTTTTGACGAATGCAATATTTTGGAATAATTTATCTTGTTTTTAGTGTTGTATTTGATTGAATTTTTTATGATTATTATATTGAAATTTTCACTTATTTCACTTAATTATTTTTCAATCAATATTAAAAATATCAAAATATATTTTTTAAATACCAACAGATATCAGTAAATAAATGTTAACTTACCTTTTTATCACAAAAATGAAATTTTGTTTTTAGTTAGTCACCAGTTGAATTATTATCAATTATCTCTATAAGATTAATAAAATAATCAATAAATTTGGCATCATTATTTATATTTTTGATTCCATTGATGTTTTTTTGTGCTTTTCCTATAACAGCATACTTGAGCATGAACAGCATGACAAAAAAGCGCACAATATATGGTGTAACTTTAATGACTGCTCGTGAAGAGTTGAGGGACACCCTCGTACATCCAACTCCTTTTTTACATGGTTGATACGTTCCCCAAAAAAAGAATACATAGAAAAATTGCTACCCCGAATTTAAAAAACTTATTTAAAAAGTAGTAACATTGTGGTTTATCAAATCATGTATAAAAAGGTAATAATGAATACGCTTTAAGTAAAATACACAAATTATTATTCTTTATATGTATTTTAATTGAGAGAAAATAATACTATTCATCGCTACTTGAATATATACGGGAACTTCTATGAGGGGCAGTGGCCGATTACCCTATAAGCGCAAGTGGCGCGTGCTTGGGGCCTCAAAGATAGCATATATTACATAAACCCTTACATTTAAATTTCAGTTTTAAATATTCATTATTATTCTACGACGAGGTTTGCAGTACTTTTATGTTATTCGAAAAGCAGAGCCTCCAAAGTGCTTAATCCGCCACTGATGAGGGGCTGGAATAAATCGCTTTCATACCTAGAAATATTTGACACGTCTAAAGTGTTAGAATCTAATGAAGCCTTTTATTTGTTATTACCGTCTTGTGTAGTTTTTAGGAATTTCTTGTTATTAGAAAATCCGTTATTCGCTTTTGTGTTTTTTGTGTCTGGGAATCGTATTAGAAGAAATAATTTGTGTAAAAATATAGTATTTTCTATTTTTAGTGGACCGTGTTATTTCAAAACTGTGTTAAAAACGAGTTGAGTGTAATATAAAATCTTATGTATCGATAAAAAATGTAAATTTCACTTGATTGACTTTTCATAGACATTCAAGTAATAAGGATAAAATACAAGCCGCTGATATGATAGCGAATGTGCAAAAAAATTTGATCAAGAATCTAACCAAAAAGTATGAATGCTTTAATTTTCCTTAAAATAAATGTTTAGATTCACAAAAGAATAAGTAATTTGCTATTTTGATTATATACTGTTGCGTGATTATAAAAATTGACATATTAGTTTATATATTAACAGCTAAAACCGAATAATTCAAGTTTTATTTTGGTCTGTTTTGAAAAATAATGAGTAAGAATGAAGCAGCAGAAATTGTAAATAAATGTTATATTAGTAAAAATATAGACATTAGAAATTTTATTAAAGATGGCAAAATGAAACATTGTATTAGAGAAATAGTAAAAAAATGAAAATAATTATATATTATATTATTATTAATACATCATTACGCAAAATATATTATATAACATATTATACTTTAAAAGATTAGTTTGATATGTTAGATATGTCAGGCATTATAATATTTATTATATTATATAATGAATTATGACATATTATTACATAACAAGAATTATTATGTATGGAATATTACTGTGGAAACTTATTTCCTAATAAAACAAAAATGTATTTCAGTTAATTTTGCTTTTATTTTTCAAAACCCTTCTGTTACAAGCCATCGGTAATTTTCTACAACCTCGAATCTCAAAATGTACGAGTTTTCAGGAGGCACATAAATGTATTTTGTCGATATCCTAGTCGATGTCTCTGTCGATATCCTTTTCTATCGCTATACAATACAACTGGAATGATTGTATTATCAATATCTTTGAAGCAGTTGATAAGGAACATATCAAGGACTTTTTCATCTATCCTACCATCTCCTCCATACTTAACATAGCACATCATCATATTACATTGCATTACTTTCCAAGGTTTTTGTATTAGGTTAAAAAAAGTATGAAATAATTTTTTTTTTTAGTTTACGTGTTAATGTGTGTATACTTTTTAATCCATTACTTCAAAAAACTCAAAACTAACAAACATTGAGATACGTATTTGTAAAAAATAAGCGACATACAAAATGTACCATTTTTTCTTCCAGGAACTTGACTCGTAAATAATATTCTTTTCTGTACGTGTTTAATAAAGTGCAGTGGTATACACCGATATTTATAATTAAGACAAATTGATGTGACTTATTTACAAACATTCGTGTAATTGATAAAATATAGCTTAACCGAATTTTCACAATATACAACAGTTATCTGAAAAAGTTAACAAGGAGCCAGCGCCGTGCTTAAGCAGTGACCTAAACCAAAACGCACTATTTATTATTTATCATCTCAGGGACAAACGTAATGTATCATTTCTCTTCTTTTCCTTTAGAAAGTCATTAATTATACTTTTTGCAATGAGTGTTAATATTTGTAGGGTCAAATTTTTTTATAAAAAAGTGGGAAATAAAATAAGATTTTTTAACATAAAAAAATAATATAATTGAATGAAGCATTTTACACTATTTCGGAATGTTGAATTATACAAATTTATTTACAATATTATATTGAAACTAAAAAATATATGACTCTTTGAAAACGATTTTGCTTGATTTCTTCAACACATTAGTCGTGAAGCTAACCAGAAGAAACAACAGTATTTTTTTACTGGTCTAGCACAGAACCGAACCAATGATCGTTAAATAACAGATAAAACACTATGCTTCCGGTATTTATAGTTGGTATTGTTTTAATTAATCATGATTTGTTTTTAGTTTAGTTAGCTTTTGGCTCAGTTGTGACACCTTCTATTGGAGTAAGAGTGGTAGTTGGTATTTCAGGATACTCCAACTTCTCTCCCTCTTCACATTTGAAGATCGGACAACACAAAGGGTATGAAGCAGTCTTGTTGGACTTTTCTGGAAATAGAAAAAAAAAATTTAACACACTTCAATGTAAATTTAAATACTTACATTTTATTATAACTAAATGAGGGCTTTAGTGGTTTTTTTTCTATACTTATATAATAATTAATTTGTTTTGGGAAGTATTATATGAGTGTTTTAAAATGTTCAAATTAAAGCATTTCTATTGGTCTTCCATTCACATGTTTTTCCCTGGCAGTGATGATATATTAAATCAAAATTTATGAGCTTTGAGTCATTTTACACAGTATATGTATGAATCTAAAGGCTTAGAAGTTTTATCATTGTAACATGTCAAAAGGCTTTTTCTTAAAATATATATATTTTTAATTAAATTAAATGGGCAAGTTGATTTTACCTGTGTCAAGTTGGCACTTGGGGTTGGGTAGTGGAGCCGGTCCGCAATCTTCAACCAACTCTAAAAGCCTTGGAGGTGTATCTTCGGAAACGATGCAGGTAGAACGACCACAGAATCTTCCCAATTCCCAACTGTCGCCAGGTTTTACTGTGGTACAGAGTGTTGAGGCAAAGCATAATCCAGGGAAATCTTGAATGAAAGTATTGGTGTGATTGATATTCTGATTTTTGCATATTTATCAAAACAATTTTAAAAAATGTTTCCTTCCAACTCTACATATACAATTAATATATAGGGTGTTTTTAAATGTTTAAGTTTCCTTGTATGATTGTTGTATGTAGAGAAATTTTCCCAACAATAACATGGCAATCTCAGAGAAAATTTGTTAGAGGGAAGTATACATTAAGTATGTACAGTGATAGAATTTATAATTGTGGGTCTTCTTGCTTCATGTTTTGAAACTCAGGTATACCCTTTTCTGATATATATTTATATCATTTATAATAAATAGTATATTTATTTTTTGGGTGATTTTATGAGAACTTAAAAAACAATAACCGGTTTTTATGATTCAATAAAAACCGGTTAACCGGGTTATACTAAAGACATTTTATCATTACTGTGAATTTATTTATCACCGCCCACGTCAATCATTCTACTCAAGAGTTAAAATTAAAATAAATATCAAACAACTCATTTTTACCCGAATGTCACTTACGTTTGGCTTCTCAACTTAAATTTATAAACTCTCATCAATTGTTGCAGATAATAATTATTTAATTACTTTTATTAATAAAACATGAACATTTTAACTCTCATTTAATTTTGTAACCAATTTTGAAACAGAGTATAGTAATTTAATAAAAACTCATTGTTTTAACATTTACGCAACATAGCAATTATGAAGACTTAGCAACATTGCACATTTGCGCACTCGTACGGTGGCGTAGGCAATTATAAGAGTATTTTCATTTTGGTAACATGATACGGTAACCCAGGAAAGAAAAACAATTCTATTTTTCTGCCCGGACTGTTAAAGACTTGGAAATATCGTATAAGTTTATTATCTGTAAAAGAAATATTTAGTATGTATTTGTATTGATTGCATCGTAGCATTGCCGCTTATTAATATAGGTAACTTGAATGATTAAAAAAATAAATCATGTTAATTACTCATCAAGTTTGCCGGGTAGCCGTTGCGGCTTTTTTGTCAATAATCATATCGACTGTGAAAAGAAAAAAGGACGTAACCCACTTTTTTTTCAAAACAGGTTTTTTTCGATAATCACATTGTATCAAACTTGATACACGTTCTATCAAAAGGATGCAAGCTACGAATGCCGAATTATTATCTAAATTTAGCTTTTAAGTTTGAAAAAGATGACATTGTAAAAAATAAAACCAAGAAAAAGACTGAAATAAAGGTTTTTCCTGATCAATTTCTTCATCAATTAAACACCAGTTTAGTAGTTTCCGTGCATTTCAAGGTTGTGTATAATTCATAATTTGCATATGGCCCAAAATCATCAAAACACGTTTTTTGCGCCTACTGTAAAATTTGATATGTGTGGGTTACGTCCTTTTTCCTTCCAAGGTCGCTATATTGACTCAAGTTGAAAACTTCTTATACACCGAGTATACGAATAATATAAACAAAAATATTTGATAACATTAGTTTGATTCGATAGTATTTAATAAATAATAAAATCAAAAATGTTTGAATATTTTTTTTACCAGTTAATGATATTTGATTTAATTGAAATATTCATACAAACAAAAAGATAACGATACCGATACATATGGAAAACAAGAACAAAATATATGTATATTTTACTCGATTTACATACACACGACAGTAAGAGCTCGAATAAATATTTTTAAATCATTAGTAATTCAAATTAAAAATTAAATTATTTTTTTCCCAAAATTTATTATTTCTAAAATATCAATGCATTCTCCAGCGTTTTATAGTTCATGGAACTTCTTGAAAAATTTTAGCAACGGAAAATACACGTTTACTTGCCGGTAAATTATATTGAAGCAATAAAAAAGTTTTTTTAGCACTGGACTTCGTTTACCAATAGATTTTTGATTCACAAAATGTCTAAATATGTTTTGCAAAAAAGCATATCCTGATAATTTCACATCTCAAAAGATTAAATATATTTAATACGGAGAAATCAATTATTATATTGAAATTAAAATTACCGGTTTTAAGTTCTTTTAAAAACGTGCAGATAACCGGATAGGAAGCCTTAGATACAAAATTATGGCTACATCAGGTACATAACGTTAATGTACAGTTCTGTTTAAGTAATGAAAATAATATGACAGGCATCTATACTTTTGGATAAAAAAAATAATTGATTAATTAGGAAATACGAACTATTGAAGACACGGCGGCCTAGAAGGATGGAAGGCAAGCGCGTTAATCGAAAAGCCATAACAAAAAGAAATTTACGAATAAACCTAAACAGAAATAAACATAATTATGTAAGTGAATAAATCAATCTAAGATCAATCAATAAGCAGCTGATTACCATTTCAAATACACTATAATTTGTTGAATAAAAATAACGTTTACACTTGAAGAATTTTATTACCAGACGACTAAAGATTTATTAACAATATACGTCAGTTTAAATGACACTGAGCTAGCTGTTGACTTATAATACTCATTTATATTCAAAATAGATATTCTGTCAAATTTCAAGAATAATCATAGCTTTACCAAATTTATTATCCGATAATAAAATCTTTAAAGTGCATTCTAACCGGTTATTTCTAAGTAATAGCTTCAGAAAAAATTACGAAACTTTTCCATAAATAAAACAAAATTAATTCAAATAAATTCACAGCACTGGGCAAACTTCCCTGCAATGACGATATTTTTGACGTAGTTTTGGAAACTTTTCAAAGACATTTTAACAATTATTGTGTATATTTTTTTAGTATTGGTTATTATTTTTTAGAACTAATAATATGGATTTGAATTACGAATTTAGTAACCAACCTATTTTACATATTATATTGTAAACGAACAATTTTTAAAAAATCTTCAATTAGAAAAGGCGCAAAAAAGGACTTAATTTAAGATTTTTTCCTACTAATATTTATCTGTTGAAACTATCTGAAACCTGCGAAGCGAGCTGGCAATATCCTTCTCTTTATACCGTAGGAACAAAACAAGTTGTAATACATTATTCCTGCATGTTTCACAGATAATTCCTTTATTTTTAATCGTTTTATCATATGTAGGCTTTTCATGGGAAACAATTATGAAAGCCACATACAAATATTGACTGTTGATTTTTTTTAAATTATGTCCACTCCCAATATAGAGTATATGGCCTCT